>VKOC01005368.1:0-24069 GCA_009364415.1 Spea multiplicata | reverse complement strand
GTCCTGGTATGTGTTTGGGTGTCGGTGTGGCAGAGCCTGTCCTGGTGTGTCTGGGTGTCGGTGTGGAAAAGCCTGTCTGTTTCCTTAATTTACAGTAGGAACTATTTCATTTTTACTTATCCAGAGATAAAATGCCCTCCTGAATTTGTAGTGACTTCGGGGGACAAAACATTCAAGGCCCTGAAATCATTTAGTGGAAAAGATAAGGTATTGTGTTATTTATTTCAAGGATTAGTGCACTAAATTGTGGCTTCAGGCTTCCCATGTTGAATGACCAAGTATTATGTATATGTATGTACATATATGTTTTTTCATAAAAATGGGCTGCCCAGTCTGAAATGCCCGGGCCTATTTTTTTGTCCCAGTCCGGGCCTGGTGTCAGGCAACCAAGGTTAGACTAGGCTGGTGCATGGCCAGCAAAATCACTTCGGACAAATTTTTGTTTTGTTTTTAGCTGCATGCGTTTTCAGACAAAAAATTTCATTTCCCGTCCTTTTGCTTTGGACGAAATTTGGGGGCCTTTTTTGATTCTGAATGATATTCGGGGGGTGTTCCCAAAGGGGGAGGTCCCTGACACATTCTGGACTCACCTTTCATTATAGAAATGAACAAGAAAAGGTTCCCCCTAGAGTTAGGAAAGTCAAAGAGGCCTTGGTGACTTTTTAATAGAAAGAGTAGATGTTCTATGTTTGACTCAGATCTTTTGGCTTAAAAGATGGCAATTGCCATCTGTTATATCAACTAAAACTGCAGGACTCCCATATGCAAAAACAGTCAGTTATGTGCAATTTCATTATGACATGCCCCCACTGCACATACTCAATTAATGCTGGTTGAATGCATATCAAGGCACAGAATACAGAAGAGTAATGCCTATCATGAGAGCTAATATAACAAGTTAACCCTATAATTAAATATTATATTTCCCTTTTGTTTATCAGTGAGCCAAAGTCCTTCAAGGTCTTTGATTACAGAATAGTTTGTTTAAATTTCTAGATGCAAAAAGCCTCTCAAACGATAAAAGATTAAATATCCATAAAACTTCAACCTATCCAAGATATCCCAGGCAGCATTCTTTAGAATAAAATGTAATCAATTATATTTACGATACATTATGAATTATATAAATAAGAATATAGCTTGGAACATCTTGGTAGTCTTTCCCACTACATCCCCAGGGCTCCACGTTAGTGTCTTCAATCTCTGGCCAATGTAGTGATGTTTGGTTATGTCCACTAACCCATGTCATGGCCACTTCCCATTTCTAAAAAATCTAACTGGTGCTAACCCTGCCACTATGCATTTAAACACATCCCTTATGGCCACCCATCCCTGTCTCCTATAAGTTACAGGAGAGCGGGCATTCAATGTTATTATGGGTTTTCTACGTCTATGGAGAGTATTACACTTCAAGATAAAGAATCTAGAATAACAATATTTCAATTTAACATAAAACCATTGCTCCTCTCCCTCCATTTATCTACTGGTATAATGAACCTGGAAAGGTGCTATTACTAATGTATCTATGTAAACCAATGTAAATCAGTATTATAGTGAGTTTTATGTTGTTCAACTTCACTGAGATATTCTGCAAGTTGTTCATTATCTGAGAATGCCCATATTTGTATGTTTCTTGATTTTGTTTTTTAATCCCTTTGCTGTTAGCTACTAGCATTCTTTGTAAAGAATAAGTCAATTCTAAAAGAATTCCAGTAAAAGAATCCTAAAACCGTAAACAAATATAGAGAAGGGTTACAATATACAAAAAAATATCATTAAAAAAAGTGATTTACATAGGGCAGCCTAAGTGTGCCAATTGGTTTCTTTGTGTCATCACTATTTATATATCTATGGTGGTGGCAGCCTTACACATAGTAATTAGATAGTTTATGTCACCTTTCATGTGATGATTGAGAATATGTTTACTGGACACTACCAATTACGTACATATTTCTTAACTTTTTTAATACTGTTTTAGAACTGCTAAATTTTTGAGTTGGCCTTTTGTACGAGCTTCCTGCACACTTGCACTTTTTGACAACTCGCAAACACTTACACTTCAGTCAATAGACCCCAGAGATGTACAAGATATGGATCTGCTGTAACGGGATTGGGAGATTTGGTAAATCATATACAAACCTCCCAACAGTTTAGGTTTTCTTGATTTCCAGGCACCGTGCTGGGTAGCTGTTGCAGGCAGTGGGTATCATGGCTCGATTGGGGAGAGCACAGGTCTCAAGTGTCCCGATTTGGGCACCTGAAATATGTATGTATAACATAACATATTTTCAGTATTGATAGAATATCAAGGTCGAATATGAAAGCTCAACCTTTAAAAAGTGTGACCACTTTACCAACATGCCAAGAGCCCATGTATTTGTCCTGTCACATGAGTACCTGCATTTGTGACATTATCCACTTCCTTCTATTCTATTCTATTCCTGCACATAGAAGTAAAATAAAGTATACAGTGTAGAGCTATAAGTTGTCATCACTAAACAGCATATTCTTTGTCTAAGTCTTCACCGGTTTATATCCCAAGATGAACATAATATTGGCTGGCTAATCATGGTAATTGAATTCATATAAAGGAGATATACTGTATAAGCATAAATACGAAGCAAAGACGATGCAGAACTGAAATACTATGTACACTTCTCATTATTTGCCATGAGAGGGCAATGTCTACAAGGACATTTATTTTCAATTGAACAAATTAATATATACACAAGTGCCCTGTTTCTGCATTTTTCCAAAAAACTCTGTGTGGCTTCATAATCCCTTTAATGCAAAACAGCTGAACTGGCATAACTGTAGTTCTTTGAGAAAGAAGTTTAACAAACCATGTAAATCCATATGCAAAAACTGGTTAAGAAATGTCCTCTTCTTAAGACAGAAGATGGCAATCTGGCACTTAATACAATAACTGTGGCGGTAACCATGACTTCCCAGCTTACCAAACTATAACTATATTTTAGGCAATAATTATATTTTTTTGTATCAAAGTGGACACCAACACTACAATTTACAAAATTAACATATATAATTGCACAATTAAGACTTTTTTTTTTTTAGAAGAACTCCCAGGTCTTGAAGGTTTCATTACAATGAAAAGCAGTATAGAAACCCATGTCCCTTGATTCATGAGAGATCAAAATTTTTACATCATACGATAGAATAAGACACTGCCTCATAAATTGTGAAGGTAAAAAAATTACCTCCTGCCTTTCAAGAGGTCATTTATATGTTAATCTGTTGACAGGGAGATCCAGGTGTTTCAGGAGGCATACAGCTTAAGTTTTTGAAGAACTCATTATACAGAAATAAAAAAAAGCTATTGTGCATTGCAGTACAGATACAGTGCAGCACAAGTAGAAGGATGTGACAAGATGAAAAGCAAGGGATGAGAGACTCTAGAAAAAGAGAGCATTGTGATGTGGTGGGGAGGGTAAATTACCCACAGTATATGACCAGACGTAAAACCTAAGATGTAACATTTACATATGTTTCAATGTCTTAAATAATTTGTAACATAATGCTCAAGTGAATGGTGACAATGTACAAGTTTCATTTTGTCGCATATATTTGTGATTTGTGAATTTCAGTGATTTATATACGCTTTATGTAAATAGAATCAGGTTTCGCGGAGTAGGATGTGACAATGAGCTATGATTGAGGCTTTAGTTGAAATAAAAGTGAATCGTTAGGGATTAAAAGGAAGCAGAAGTGTGATATTCTATGTCCTTGGAAATGTGAGTGCACCACTTACTTGCAATACTGCTAAGGCTCATTTGCATACAGAGTTACACTATTTTTTGTCAAAAATCTCTTTTTTCCCCTATGTGGATGTGCGCCCCATTTGGAAAAGTTGTATAGATTATTAAGAGTTGAAGGAACGCTTATTTGGGTGCTGCTGCCTAATTAGGGAAAGTATTATTTATTCATTTACACCAGTGGTGTGTTTTTGCTTTTCTTGTGTTTTTGATATTGTAGGGGAGATTCAGTTGTAGCAGGGAAGTCTAGGTCTGTTATGAGAATGAGTGTATGGCAGCACCCTAATATGGCTGTAGATGTTAGTATGTCTGCAGCAGAAGCACTGCGGGCATCAAACTTATAAGGCACAAGAGGAAAGAAAAATTACAAGTCTATACAGCTGTGTTCCAGATGACCTGGGGATAACTTTATGTAAGGAAAAGTGTGTGATATTTTAGATTGTAGATTGTAGGTATTGTAGGGCATGTAGACTTCAAAGTCATACGTTTGCACAGTAAGAACAACATTGATCCTCATTTGCATTTTTCATCTCAATCCTTCGTCAGAGGATAATTGTCTTGCAACCTTACTTTAGATGTTTAGTGTACATCGCAATAATAGTTAAGCATATTCAATAAAAGACTAAAAGGCTATGCTATTATTGAAAAACAGCTCATAATATGTGGTAGCACACGTTGAAGACTGTATACAGGTCTGGCCCAAGGTTTATAGCTCCACGGTGAACTGTATCATTAGTGCCCCCTTCAATGCCCTAGACAGCCACCTAGGCAAATTGTATGTGGGGATTGGACCTGTCTATATAAAGAAAGAAACAAACTAGGCTTGGAGCACTAATGATTTTGTGTGGAGGCTCCAGATACCACAGTTGATTACCAGGCCATTGTGTTTAATATCTGGATGAGGGAATGATGTTTGTCCAAGAGAGGCATGGCGAGGGGGCAGGTGGACAACTACCCTCTGGGCTATATCTATATATATATATATATATATCTATAATCAGGTGGAATCTCTGTGATGACTGCAACCTTTTCTGAATTTCTATGCATTCTCTATCTCTACCTGTGTTTATAGGGTTGTGTAATGCACATGCAGCATGACCTCTCCCTACTGTGCTTTGGAGTATAACTGCCCCACTTGGCTGCATCCATTCCCTGGGATGAACATTGCAGGTCCTCCTCTGTTTTTCCTGTCCATTTCACACCTTTATCAAGCGAGGTATAGCCCTATTGATATTTGAGATTAGGGTAAGCTCTGAGGTAATAAATACTTAAAGGGAATCAACAAAGTAAAGGAAGAAAGTTTATTTAAAAAAAGAAATAAAACCGCAACAAGAGGACACAAGCATAAACTAGAGGGGCAAAGGTTTAATGGTAACATCAGAAAATATTACTTTACGGAAAGGGTAGTGGACGCATGGAATAGCCTCCCAGTGGAAGTGGTAGATGTTAATACAGTAAAGTCATTTAAGCAAGCATGGGATAGGCATAATGCCGAGCTAGATATAGGATAAGGACAAGTACTAAAGGAGAGTACTCAGAGGTTGGGCAGACTGGATGGGCCTTCTGGCTCTTATCTGCCGTCACTTTCTATGTTTCTATGTTTCTATGTTTACTAGCCCTGGAAATTTACTCTTGGATACTGGTCCACCAAGAGCAAGTCATTACAGCAGAATTGTTAAGATGGGCTATGAAATGGTTTATATTTGAAAAGTATCAGGGCCAGCTCACTACCAATTATGTAGTATATCTACTAAGGCAAGTAAACATAGCTCGTTGGACAGATTTTTCAATAAATGCATCATTAAATGTTAGATAAATCATCAATTCTTCACAGCCACTGACCAGGAAAAAACAGAAGCTCAAATTAAAAAACAATAATATGGTAAAATCTTTTCACTTCACCAACATCTTCTCTAGAACTGTTTGGAGTTAATGTAGTTTATGACCCCAGAAAGACTGCAGAATAGCGCAATTTAAATGCTAAAGCTTTATAGCGAGCATTAAGCATATTCAATGAAAGACTAAAAGGCTATGCTATTATTGAAAAGCAGCTCAGTCATATTTCCTTTTACTTAGAAAAGTGAGAACTGTTTGCCTGCCTCACAGGGAATAAACTTTACTCACATGAACAATACAGTAGCAGATTAAAAAGCCTCATAAATATGTATGACATTCCCCCCACTTGAATGGCTGTGCTTCTCACTTCAGATGCTGTAAATCTACCTTTTTTATTCTAAGACCAGGGATATTTGTACCTTTATCCCTGCTTTTACCTGGGAAGAATTTCTATTCCTGTGGGATTGGAAGTCAGTGCAGTGTCACCCTAACATGGACTAGCTGCCAGCCACTGAACATGCCATGTGATTAAAGCAACAGCCAACAAATGGAATAATGTGCCACACTGTGTTTGGCTGGTGAGATTGTAAGTGACTCAAGCCTACCCACTGTAGATAAAAATGTTGGATAGACGCCTGGCTTTTTGATAAATATGTGAATGTATTTTCTGTTTATAAAATGGAATTGTGGGACCATGTCATAAAGTGGAAATGTATAGGCAAAAAAAAAAGAAGAAAATTGTCTGAATTGATTTTGGGCCTCATGCACAAGTCTAGTGCATTCAATAGTGTTAACATAAAAAGCATTGGAAATTGCAAATCAGAAATCAGCTTTATCCGAGATGTGATTTATGTGGTAATGACGATGCTCCTCCTGTTCATGACATGGTCAAAAAGGGGCAGGGCATCATGAAATTAAACTAATGCCCTCCCCGAAATAAATTCTGTGGATGTTCACATAGCTCCTACAGGAGAGGGACTTAGGTAAGGCGTCAAGGACATGTGGGAGGCATGGGGTAACTTGCTAAGTTTAAGCTCATTAACCCCTTAATGACAAAGCCAGTACATGTACGGGCTCAAAATGCTTTGTTTTCAATGGGTTTAGGGACCGCTTATTGTCCTTAAGGGGTTAAAAAAATTAACTGGATGCTGACGAAGAAAAATAAGCACTGACCATTTATGGCTGTATGATTGCCTTCAACAAGTAGATTTAAAGAGTTGATGGAATAATCTTTGTTGCAATATTCTGGAGATATAAGGAGACAGGAAGATATATGCTCTTATTAAACATTACACTCAGCCGTGTAATGTTGGTAGCAGGTTTGTGGAAACCCTGGCAGCCAAAGTGTGGGGGGGTATAGTTTAATAATTAAATAAATGGCTTTTATTTTGGATGCTTTTCTTTACTCTTTTTATGATAATATACATCTACCTTATTTTCGGAGTGTTCTTCATGCAGTTGTATGTTGGCCTTGATACCCAGATGGGCCCAACGGGTGTGTGTTGGTACAGTCGGGCAAAAAAAATAAAAAAATTCCATATATATAGCTAAATGCTATGGTCTTGTAATGTACTTTGTGAATGTTCTACTATACATTATACATTTTGCAGAAATATGTAAACCCCAATAAATAGAGTTTACAAAAAAAAACCCAGAACAGATTGCATACATATGTTGTAAAATGCAATATTATCCTATATGGGGCAATGTGTTGCTGCCTGAAAGAAAATATTATCTTTAGCATTGTTCCCATAGGGTTATTATTGCAATTTGTGTTAGATGTAATTGTTTGCAAGGTGAAGTAGGCATTGTTATACAATATAAGGAGCAATCACATATGAATGAAGAATAATGATATTTTATTTCTAGAAATAGATAATCAGGCATGCCGAAATAAAAATAGTTGCTGGATTAATGTTCAAAAGACACATGTAGATTGCTATGAAGCAAGAAGAGTAGACTTTGTCCCCATGGTTTGTATTATACTGTATTGATCCTGTGTGTATGGGGGTTAATTTATCACTTAACGTCGTCTATAATATATATATATATAAAAATCAAAATAAATACATTAGAACTACTACTAGGATATAATTCTTACTACACTCCTACTACAGATCATTTACTGCCTGCAGCCCAAAAGGACTAGATATACAAGCCTAGATGTAAAACTTTGATATATAAAGTATTTTATTTATTGTGCAGGAATACTCATTCTGAAAAAAGCTAGATAAGGAAAGAATTTCTAGTTCACTTGGGATCCTTTAATAGTCACAGGACTAAATTTAAAACAACATGTATCTGTAGAATTATTGACTTACTGGGAAAGATTCACAATGTAGATGATATTTTAAAACAGTGTTTCAGGGTGCCTCAGACAAATGCTTTTATTTTCTCTAAGTTTTTCATTTTTTTTAAATATAAGTTTCATTAGGTTTAAGGAATAGATTGTCCCATCATGCAGCCATGCATGTCCTGCAACTCTTTTTTCTATTAGCTCAGAATGTATGAGTCTACAGTCCTAGAAGTCACAATAACATGTATAGGCACACCAGGAAATGTTTTGTGTGTATACAATACAATTTTTGTACTGGAGGCACAGTACAAGCAAGTAGGCTTATTCTTGGTTGAAAACGAACATACCAGTATTATACTAACATCACATCATACAAAATGTAGATATGAGATTACAAAGCATGGAAAGAAATCAATATCCTTGACTGGCCATCATCTTATATCTAATCCAATAACATAATTGTGCTCTTAGTACAAGAAAACTGCTAAAAAAGCCAAAAGGTCATTCAAAATGAAAGACCAAACGAACATAAGTCCATCAGCTAGAATATCACAACCGTATTAAAACACTTAACAAGCTTTTTTTTAACAACTGTGAATGCAAAAGAAAGGACAAAATAATATGTGTTACTTCAAAAATTATTATTTACTGTTCAAAATACAAGTAGATATTTCCAAACACATAATGTTACATTGCACAGTCTGATTTTTACCCATACCAGGACAAGACTTTGTCTAACTTATTATGCTGGTTGTAGTACTTGTCTGGAGTATGCCATGTGCAATCAGTATGTATGTGCAGGCTTTTTTAGGATTCTGAGATCTTCTTTTAGCTGAGAATATTGGAGAAAACACTTAATTTCTCTTAGAAATAATGGAACATATGCCAACTCAAGGCTCTAGTTTGCTCATCTTCTCTAACCTAAACTATATTTACAAACTATATCAAACCTAATCACAAAAATGGACAACTCCAACTGTTGTGTGGTGGTGCCTTTATACAGTCACAGCTGCAAATCCATTCAGAGGTTATATCAGTTTCTTTTGTATTCTGTCATACAAATATTCTGAATGTCAAATAACTGGGGATGCTTGCATACTGTAAGTAGGCTGTGAGTAATGCATAGTTTAGATGGTGAGTACCTGTAAACTCACAATTTAGTGAACAGTCCCTCTATTCTCGATAACAATAGTAGTTTTACTAGTGTGTATTTCACAGAACATTAGAATAAAATGATAAATAATCCTAAATTTCAATATTTATAGAAAAAGTGAAGCTGACTGCAATATTTGCTTCCGAATGTCTTCTTAATTTACTTATCTCTATCTATTGCCTGGTTGGGTTGTTAACAGGGTTTGTAAAAGATCTAGAGCTGGACCCCACATCAAAATTCAACAGCACTGTTAAAGCTGAAGGGGGCTACAAATGAAAATGTGTATAGAATTCAACTTACATGATTTATATATCTGCACATTTATGTTTACTCACATGGTACATACATACATAATACCTACCTATATATATATAGACAAAGTCTGGTGTAGTGGAGCATCTAAAACTGCTGATTTGCTTACTCTTTTTTGCCAGAGTATGTATGTATGTTAGAATGATAGTGTATGTTTAAGTGAGTTTGTGTGTTCTCGTGTATGTGTAAGTGTCATGAACCGGGGGAGCAGGTCTAGTAGGAGCCCAGGTGCAGGGGATACGAGGGGCTCTGTCTGTACCCCACGATGCATGATGGCTTGGGGTCGGTACAGACAGGCGTCGGAAAGAACCACAGACAACAGATCAGGAGATGCAGATTAAGAGTTGTATTAGATACGATGGTACAACAATATATATATGCGGGGCACACGGCAGATAAGCCCACTTGCGGGGCACACGGCAGATAAGCCCACTTGCGGGGCACACGGCAGATAAGCCCACTTGCGGGGCACACGGCAAATAGCCCACTTGCGGGGCACGTACAGGAACAAGGCAGGTACTGGAACAAGCAAGGCAGGTACTGGAACAAGCAAAGCAGGTACTGGAACAAGCAAGGCAGGTAGTCCTATGACTTCATCAATGTCAAGGCCCAGACTGCAGGGCTGGGCAGGTTTATAAAGGCTGTGATAATCAGGTAAGCAACTGCAGCTGGACCTGATGATTGGTTTGAGTGGAAAGGGCGGCCACTAGTGGCTGGAAACATGAGTGTCAAAGTAAAATAGAAACAAGTCCAGATAGCGCATGGTGAAACGTGACAGTAAGGGTCTGTGTGTGAGCATAATTGTGTGTTTGAGCATGAATGCCCATGTGTGTGTGTGAGCATAAATGTATATGTGAGCATAAATGTGTAAGTGTTTGTGTGAGCATGATTGTGTATGTGTGTAAGTGTGTGTGAGCGACTATGTGTTACCATGAATGTCTAAATGTGTGTTGCATAAGAGTATATGTATGTTAGTGTAAGTTTATGTTAGCATGGGTTAGCATGTGAGTTTATGTTAGCAAACAAAAGTTTGTGTAAGTTTGTATGCATATGTGGGCCAGAGGGGGCAAGGGGCCAATTCCTCCCTTGGATATCTTAGATCTTAAAACTACTCTACTGGCTGCATTGTAACAGTGCTTGGGCTCCCCGCTTACCTGTCTCAGCTCATCACTGATTTTCTAAAGCACAAACTGACTCAAGAGTAGGACGCTCTCTTATATATATATGCATTGGCATAGTTTTCAAATTGGAGTTTATTCTTTCTGGCACCAGTAATAGCGCCAGAATGAGCAAATCATAAATTCATGCATACTGTTATTTAATAAAAAATAAACCCTGTTTGTCCTTTAAAAGATTTACTATCATCACACCAAATAATACAATATTACTTCAACCTTTGCTCTTTTACCTCTGAATGCTGTATAATAGGTTCAAGCGATATATTACTCTTCTAATTACTCTATCTCTGTCTGAGCAGTTACACTTTATCCTCTGCGCTAATTAGATTTAGACCCTCAAAGTAATCAATAGATTTTCATCTGGGTTCGACCAGGCCCGTCATGACCAGTAATTTACAGCTCCGGTTCTTCTGAAATCAATAGAGATTTATGCTTTGTTGGGAGGGCAGTAAAACAAGGGTGACAGGAGGCTCACTAAGCAGTTGACAAGGAAGCAGAACCCCAGCTGGTCTTGCATCAGAGCCTGCGCAATTAAACTAGAGCAGAAGCACAATCAGCAAGTGAAGTGAAACAGGCTCTTGAACATTGAATTAACTTAAGCTGGAAGGACAGATAAGCCTTTGATGTTCCCCTCCAAGGATTCAAGTTATTGATTTTTCACATCCACAGTCTTTGCATGTGTGTAGAATATGCATTCATTCTAGAGAAAAAATAGATAGGATATAGTTAAACTGACCAACTGCCTTTATTAATCAGAGTGGCTCTTTGTGAGATGTATTGACTTCATATTCTGCTTCTAATAAACATTCAATGGACCCAATACAAATCAGCAGGTGATGCATTAAAACATGCATAAGCCAGAATTTTTCAAAATCCTATGGCAGTTATGGCTGGTGGTATCAGGGTTAAAAATAATTCACACACCTTAAAAATAGGAAGGTACTGTAAATATATTCCAACATTTTGTCTGACAAAAGATGAACGGATCTGTTTTAGCGCGTGTGCTTGGATACATGACTCGAGGGTTGGGCCTTATCAAGTTTTAATGTTATTTTGTGACCTATGATAGCTGCTTATGTAGTTGAATAATATCTTTATATTATTATATATTTAAGAGTTTTATTTACAAAGTTTAAAATACATGTTATACCAAACCATTATTGTGACTTTTACAACTGTAGAATCATAAAACATTCTCAGTTCTGACAGGGGTCCCAAGGAGTGTCTATTCTTGATAAGGACATTTGGGAAGGATGCTGGTAACAGACTTACCTCTTCTGTTCTCTAATTTTAAAATGATCTGCTTTAATGTAGCTGTCACCCTGGCTGAGCCATGCTGTATGTGCAATGGAATACTACTGAGCAGTATTAAGGCAGACCTGCAATGCTTGGATCATATAACTCATTATTTTAGCCATTTTAAGCCACAGGTGCCTCAAGTCACAAACTCCTCGACAGCCCTACATGTAGGTAAAAATTACTTATATCCAACGTGGAAGAGTGTTTTATTCCTGGATTCAGTGTAAGCCCTGGAATCCCGTAGCAAAAATCAATTGCACATCTATGTCATGTAAGACTGCGAATGCTAGTAAGAATACAACAGATGAGCTTCTTGAACGTACCAATCCCTTAGGGACTATGAGACGACTTGAAACTATTTGTCGTAGTGAACTAAATAAAACATACTGGAAATTGGAAAAAACCCTTAATCCGGGTAAACAATACTAACTGCTGACCTCCCCTTGTGGTGTTGCTGTTCACTTTGTATGTGGGAATTTGTTTCTGTGTCCCAAGACTATTTGAAGTGATGTAGGTAGGCATGTTATTTTAATGAATATTTCCATTTTGACCTGGGATAAAATGATTTGTGCCAGTGCACACTTCCTCTCAGAGTGCTCAGTACCAGGGATATAGCCAGGTGTATATTCTGGCCTGTTGCTCAATTAGGCTATTGGCCTCCCTAGTAGGGCTGAGGGCACTTGCCCTGGGTTATCTTTAGGGCAGTGACCCCATAAATCCATTGCTAGATATTACAGTACTTGGGAGACTCCAGGGGAAGCACTGCCTTTTTTCGCCTTATCCAAAGAGGTGTTTAGTTATGCTCACTTACAATTTAAAGCTGCCTCCACCTAAACGGTAACCTAAACAGTAAAGATCCCAGGTGTGGGTATTTCATCATATCGCACACTTTTCAGTGTCCCAAATGGCTTGCCTGTGCCATTGTTGCCACCAAACAGCTTGTCACTGTCCCCAAACAGCTTGTCTATGCCCTATTTGTCTCAAAATCTGTTTATGGTTTTAATTTATATGCTACCCATGTAGATATTTTGTGTCTACTTGTCTGTTATATATATATATATATACAGTATATATATATATATATATATATATATATGGCATATATATTATTTCAATATCAATGAAATATTGTCTATGTACATTTAACTGTGATCTTGCTATAATTGTATCATGTGCAAGTTATCAAGTTTATTGGATCAAGCTTGATCCAATTGGTTTAATTTTGTTTTAAATACTGGTTCCTATGTGAGAATCACTTGTCTATGATTAAGCCCATATGGGAGAAACACATGAGATGCTGATTCCTTGTCCCACTTGTATCAATGTGTAAAGATTAATAAAGCTTTGGGAATTTAATGGACGTATTAGCGTAACAACTTTTTTTACTTTTTATATTAGGAAAAGAAAAAATGTCTCAGGCTCAAATAATACAAATGTATAAAATGAGGCCTACCAAACCGGTGTAAGCATGCTTCAAATACAGTGTATTGGCTGTTCAATGTATATAAAAAACCAATAACTGTCTGCGCTTCTCACCATAATAAAGTTGGCAACAAATATATAAACATAATATAAATGAGAGGTTTTGGTTATATGAATTGGCCAAAGCATAATTAAGCTCACCCTCCACGTCAAGGCACACTCTCAATAGGGTGAGAACCTACTCTCACCTCCTGCATAGTGGGCACACAAAGCAGTTTATACTCCTACCAAAACCTTATTAATGTGTTGGGGAGGTGCAATTAAACCTCCTCCCTATTAACCCCTGGACAGCAAGCTGCAACCCAGACTGATGAGGAGCCAAAAACCTCAAATATGTGCAAACAGGGAAAAGAAAAAATGTTGGTGCGCTAAGCTAGTCTCAGGCTCAAATAATACAAATGTATAATATGAGGCCTACCAAACAGTGTGAGCATGCTGCAAATACAGTGTATTGTCGGTACAATATATATGCGCTTCTCACCCTAATAAAGTTGGCAACAAATATATAAACATAATATAAATGTGAGGTTTTGGTTATATGAATTGGCCAAAGCATAATTAAGCTCACCCGCCACGTCAAGGGTGATAACCTCAATAGGGTGAGAACCTACTCTCACCTCCTGCATAGTGGGCACACAAAGCATTTTATCCCCTTCAGGACCGGGATTTTGATACAAAGGTGTCGCTAAAAGACCGGAGACGTTTTTGCTATGTCTTTCTTCAACTGTAATTTCTCTCTTATCAATTAGTGAACCCACACAAATCATATATTGTTTTTTTTCAGCACAAGTAGGACTTTCATTTAAGCTGGGTAGTACATTGTTTTGTTTGAAAAAAACTGGAAAAAGTGGGGAAAAATTGAAAACATATTTTTTTTTCAGTTTTGTATACATAGAAATTGTACACACATTGAACCAATGGGAAAAAATTATCCAAAACATATTCATTAACTTGTCCTGATTTGGAAACCACCCAATATGGCCAGGATTTTCATCTATTTTGACCAGTATAGGGCAAATATTGCAAGGCATGCATCACGTTTTCAAAATGTATTTTTTTCAAATTTGGCAGGGTAGGCTAATAACTGCAATAGCTGTCACAGATACTGATTATCCCCCTCAAAATTATATGTTTATGATCAGTAGATAAGTCAAGGTGTACAACTAGGGTCATTTTGACACTTTTCAAACAGGGATTTTATCGCTAGTTGCTGCCAAATTTTGAGGTTTTTTTTATATTTTTTGGTCTTTTTGCATATGTTGCAATGTTGCTTTATATTTCATATTATATTTTGTATAGAATATGTGCAACTGCAGAAAAAAAACACCAAATTGTGTTCACCAATATCCCGCGGGTCCAACAAAGCCTCACATGCATGGTTCATGCATTTTTTGAGGTAGCTATGAGGGCACAACTGGAACATGCGCATTTTAGTTTTCAAATTTGGAATTTTCAGAAATTAGTTTACTGGGCCCATATCCCATTTGGGACATTTTGGAAGCCCCAAATTAAATTACCCCATAAAAGTATATATTTATTAACAGTAGACAAGTCAATGTGCACAACTAATTTTGACAGTTTTCAGGCTTGTTAGTGACAAGTTTAGGCCACTGACAATGACCATGGAGACCGATCAATAATCAGTGACTTAAAATGTCACCGACAAGTGATCAGGTAATAATTATGTATTTTTTCCACAATTACCCTAGATGACCCCTCTCTCTTTCTAAGGGTCATCGAGGGCGCTGCAATAATAGGCGACTTACTAAACTCACAGCATTTGACCTGGAAGTGCCCTGGACTTTCAGGTCAGTGCTGTTATTTTTTTGATAATTTTTTTTTTAACTCTTTCAATGCTGATGCTCCATTGGCGCACAGCATTGACTGATATTTAGTCCCCACAAGCTTGTGAGGACAAATGTTAACCTCTGCAATGCCGCGACTGTGTCATACACATTGCGGCATTGAAGGAGTTAACGCTGCACTGTTGCTGGGCTTCCAGGCAGACCACCAGTAGCAGAGCCCCATACAAAATGGGAATTAACCCCTAAAATGCAGCCGCATTGAAGGGGTTAATGCTGCACTGTCGCTCTCATGGAGCGATCAGGCAGCAGGGGGATGTTGTGTCAGGTCTGCACACATGTGTAGGGACCCAATCAACACTCAACCCCCTTTCCTGAGGCTGCCTGTTGGAGGTTTTCCTGCAATCACGTTTTCAGCTTGGGAGTGATCTCAGGCTTGAGGGCGAGTTTGGAATGGCTGTGCTGGTCTGCCCAGACTCCTGGGCAGGCAGCAGCGCCCCCACGATCACCACGATTGTTGTGATGTGGGGGATGTTTTTGGTGATGACGTACCTGGTACGTCCCGCTCTGGTGGTGATGTGTAACAAGGAAGTACCAGGTACGTCCCGGTCCCGGTCCGGTTGGGGGAGGTGCAATTAAACCTCCTCCCAATTAACCCCTGGAAAGCAAGCTGCAACCAGACTGATAAGGAGCCAACAACCGAAAATATGTGTAAACAGGGAAAAGAAAAATATGTTGGTGCCCTAAGCTAGTCTCAGGCTCAAATAATACAAAACCAAACAGTGTGAGCATGCTGCAAATACAGTGTATTGGCTGTACAATGTATACAAAAAAAACAAAAGCTGTCTGCGCTTCTCACCCTAATAAAGTTGGCAACAAATAATTCCTATATTGGAGTGCACAGCATATTTGTTTAGTTACCTTATCTGTCACAAAATGGCCAGGGCTCGTAAACAGCTTATATGTGCCATCTTTGTTAATGCCGAAACCGGTCTGTGTTTCCACAATAATGAATAATAAATTTGCTCGATTGATTATAAGACGACCCCCCAAAATCCGAATATTGATTTATGAAAAAAAGAAAAAGCCGACCCTATAGGAAAAAAGTTTTACCAGTAAATGTTAATTCATGTAAACAATTTTTTTAAATAAAAGCTATGATTGAGAAAATATTTGTTTTTATTTCCTTTTTTTTTTCAACCTGCCCACCCCCCCTGGCTTGCAACTCTGCCCCAGAAATGCCTTATACCCCTATATGCCACTGTGCCACATGATATGCCTACCTCTAATTGCCACTGTGCCCCATGATATGCCTTTTGACCCCCTATGTGCCACACTGCCTCCAGAATTGCCTTATACCCCTATATGCCACTCTGGCATTTAGGGGGTTAAAGGCATTTCTGGAGGGAGAGTGGCATTAAGGGGGTTCAAAGGCATTTCACAGAGCACTCTGCCTCCAGAAATGCCTTTTGCCCCCCATTTAACACCCCCCCCCAAACTTACCGGAGCTTCTGAGTCCCCGGTGCGTAGTGTAGAGCTCTACACGATTCGCGTAGACAACTTCCGCTGCAGCTGGGAGGAGGTGCGATTAGCTGCGTCTATCGCGAACACCTTCCCCGGCTGTCAGAGATCACGGTGAACTCTGATCTCTAACAGTCGAAGAAGGTTTGCACATAGAGCTCTACACAATGCCTGGACTAAGCACCGGGGACTCAGAAGTACCGGTAAGTTGGGGGGGGGGGGGGGACAGGAGAATCCAGGTCCCCTGAATCGATGCGAGGATCTGGATCTTAGTCTCATAGTCAGACCGAGTTGAGGTCTGATTATAAGACGACCCCGATTATAAGACGAGGGGTATTTTTCAGAGCATTTAGTCTGGAAAAAACCTTGTCTTATAATCGAGCAAATACGGTATTATTGATGGTGATACACTTGTATCCAGTGAGTACCTACTCCTCTGTTCCCCTGTCTCTCCCACTGAGAGCTTTTTGAATATTTATAGTTGCTACTTACAGAGTGGAGTTCATATTTATAAGCATTATAAGCATTCAGATTTGCTATATACCATCTTTGCCACCAAACAGTTTTTCTGTGCAATCTTTGTTCATCAAAGAGCTTGTCAGTCTTCCCAAACAGCTTGACTTATCATCTTTCTCATCAAACAGCTTGTCAGTGACCTCAAACAAGCTTGCCTGTACTATCTTTGCATCAAATAGCTTGTATGTACCTTTTTTGCCACCAAACAACTTAACCAAACTTGTATGTGCCATCTTTGTCCCCAAACAGCTTGTCAGTGCCCCCAAACAGCTTCTTTGTGCTCCCAAACAAGCTTCTCTGTGCCTTAGTGGTCCCAAAACAGCTTGTGAGTGCCCCAAACAGTTTGTCTGTGCCTTAGTTGTCCCGAAACAGCTTGTCAGTGCCCCAAACGGCTTGTCTGTGCCCTCTTTGCCACCAAACAGGGTGTCAGCGACACCCTTTCCCCCAGACAGCTTGTCAGTGCCCCAAACAGCCTACCTGTGCATCTTTGCACTCAGTCTGCCTATACACCTGCACAAACAACTTATCTGCAGGAGTGATGTGTCTCCTTTCCTCTGTGCTTTGTGAAAACTGATTCAGCATTCAAGAATTGGATGTGATGACACTTCCTGCCCCTAGAGTAGACTGGTCATGGTTGCAACCATGATTGTTACTCCCCTGGTGATCAGTGTATGTAAACTGCTGCCCCGTGAGCTATTACATGCTGCATGCTCCATGATGAACAACATATGAAATGTATATGGGCCCTGAGAAAATGGCTGAATGTGGTCATCCTACCTTCAAAACATATTTGATGAGCAGCCCTAAAAACCTTGTGATTAACTGCTATTAAGAATGTCATCAATACAATGGATGCTACTTTGATCAGTGACAGCAAATACCTTTTAATTTAAAGGGCAATTCATATGTTAGCTTAGAAAGAACCAACAAAGAAGAGCTCCTTACACTGCTTTGGCCAAGACGCCAGCAAGTGTCACCTCTGAAATAACCAGATTTGCTGAATCTTTCTGTTTCTATGTAAATCCAATCCATGTAAATGCAATCAGATGTTTGTTGTAAACAACTGTTTATATTTTTAGTTTTCCTGTTGGTAGCCAACATTCTTCTGACAATAAGGCTAATGTGAAAAACTCTTTGGGCTAGAAAAAGGATTAATAATAAAAACAGCTGTGAGAGGAAAGGGCTTTGTGCATGATGCATAAACATTAGCCACTAATGTTTGAACAAGGGCAATATTATTTCACTATTTAATTGGCTATGTGTGAAATATTGCTGCAGTTTGCAAGAGCTGTATTTATGAATACATGACAGACATGCCAGGAAAAAATATGTAAATACGTAGTTGACGACACTAACTTTCACTTCCTGCTAACAGCTAGTCTTGTATTCATAAATACAGTCTTGCCATGCAGCAAATAATGGAGGCTGGAAAGATAGCTCTGTAGCTCACCATACGAAATAGTATAATATCCCATATATAAGTCATGACAAGTGTCTTACAGTACAGACCAAACAACTATTGTACAGCTCTCCCTATTTACAATTGTCAAGTGACAATTAATAGACAAACATTGGGAGAGTCTAAATACGAAAGCCAACAGAAGTTATTGGGATAATAAACTTGATAAGGCTAATACAGAATCTGTAGAAATACATTCTAAAGACAAACATACCATTTTAAAAGTAAAACTTTTATGAACATGTATATAGTAAATGATTCCATAGACTCCCTTATTTGCATAAAACCAGTGTTGACTCTAAAAACTATATATAGGGGGGGCACATAAGATACCACAGTCAAAACTGGGGGGGCATTAAAAATTTCCACCATTAAATCATACCACTGAAAAAAACATAAATGCCAGGCAACAGATGACCAAACACACAACAGGACAGGCTCTGCCACACCAACAACTAGACACACACACCAGGACAGGCTCTGCTACACCGACTCCCAGACACACACACCAGGACAGGCTCTGCCACACCAACATCCAGACACACACAACACTACACTGATAACCAAAATACACAAACAGCAGGACACAATCTATGACACAGACATCTACACCAGGATTGAATTTCCACACTGCATTATTGTTGATACTGTCACGACCACTAACACGATAGCGCACACCGCGGGAGTTATTCTGCCCGGAACCCAATCACCAAAGGAAACCCTTAGTGACAGGGAGCAGGGACTTAGATGATCCCAACAGTGAGGAGGCTAGGTGAAAGCGGATAATATTGGGAATGAGTTGGGTACAAGGGTATGAACAGATGATACAGAAGAAGGGGCCAATACAGCAACACCAGAAAGGAACGGACGAGATAATCAGAGAAGCCGGGTCAGCAACGGAGCGGGTCGTCCAACAAGCCGGGTCAGCAACGGAGCGGGTCGTCCAACAAGCCGGGTCAGCAACGGAGCGGGTAGTCAACAAGCAGGTCAGCACGGAGCGGGTAGTCCAACAAGCCGGGTCAGCAACGGAGCGGGTAGTCCAACAAGCCAGGTCAGCAACGGAGCGGGTAGTCCAACAAGCTGGGTCAGCAACGGAGCAGGTACGGAACAAAATCGGCAGGCGAAGGATGGTCAGGCAAGCAAGAGGTCAAAAATCCAGAGATATCAAAAGTACGAACGTCAGGAATCAAAACTGCAACAAAGACCACAACAGGGTACCAGACAAAGCATATCCGGGGTATTTAAGACCGGCGCCAAAATTACAAGCCCCGCCTCCCAGCCCGTGAGCCAATAGCAGTGGAGGATCTCCCAGAACCCCGCCTTTGAGGCAGACTGGCCATTCTCCCTACAGGACAAGCAGCTGAACAGGCAGAAGAGCGAGCACGGGTAAGTACCAGATGCTGGGAGTCACTGCTTCGTCAGGCAATACGATGCCCGGCAGAAGCAAGACTCCCAGCTCCGGACTTCCGTCCCCGATGCCGGTGGTCGGACTCCCGAGCACCCGCATCGGAGGGGTTAACGGGATCAACAGAAGACCGCCGTGCGCGAGCAGTCTTCTGCTCGCGTGCGTGCGGCAACAAAGGGGTGCTAGGAAGCCGCCGTGCGCGCAGTCTTCTGCTCGCATGCGTGCGGAAACGAAGGGGTGATTGTGACAGATACCCCCCTTAGTGTTTTTGCCCCTTGTGTATTTATGCCTCAGCTAGCACCCTTTTAATATAGATTAATGTGGTGCCCCCACACCCTTGTATGATCACCTCCAGCCAGCACTATTTGTAATGCCCCCAGCGAGCCCCTCCCTTTATTGATTTATGTGATGGCCCCATCACATATATGCATTAGACATGCATTTTTAACTACATAATAAGTACTTATCACCTGAAATTGAAATATGATTTTAAAACAACAGCTGAACTGGCAGTTTCTTTAATATTAGCCCCCTGCTGCCAATATGGATCTACAGAATAACACAAAACAGGTATAGATAAATTACAGGTATAGATCACAGGCTGCACACCCCAAAGCCAACCCAAAATATATTACCCATCTTTGTCACTAAACAGTGTCCCCTAGTAATCTTTGTCCCCAGTTTCCCATAGCCATCATTGTCAGTAAACACTGTGTTACTACCATCACACAGCTGGTGCACCATCACCCTAACACTTAGTATTTAGAGCTCACACAATAAAACACAACAAAACAATTACACACGGAAAGCTCAGCTGGACATAAGGCAATGGATTCAACATGGTTTTGGGTTAATAGCTTGATTCTACATTAAGTTATTATTCACAATGGTTGCATAATTGAGTTCTTGCATTTTTCCAGCATACCTGATATAGAGACATAAAAGATTATGGGTAGCTATTTAGTGACAAAGATGCCTATGTGAAACCGAGGACAGAGTTTGCCCCCAGTTTCCCATAGGCATCTTTGTCACTAAACATGAGACTATGGGAAGCTATTTAGTGACAAAGATGCCTATGGGAAACTGGGAACAGAGTTTGTCTTTGCCCCCAGTTTCCCATATCCATCTTTGTCACTAAACACGCGACTATGGGAAGCTATCTAGTGACAAAGATGCCTATGGGAAAACTTGGGACAGAGTTTGCCCCTAGTTTCCCATAGGCATCTTTGTCACTAAACATGGGACAAAGATGCCTATAGGAAAATGGGCATAGAGTTTCTCACCAGTTTCCCCATAGCCATCTTTGTCCCAGCCTCCCACTGCCAACCATGTCCCCAGTTTGTCAACTTACCTGTCTGAAGACATGCACCCTAACAGTGCACTCTGCTGGTTTCCTGCTGCCAAACTTGCTCTACCCACCTCACTGAACGGGGCTGGCACCGCCAACAAAGGTCATTGAGCCACGCTGGCCTATGAAAGTTATTGAGCGGCACCGGCTGACTCAATTCAATTTTGAATCGATGGGGGTGGCATTTTAAGAAGCTGCCCCCGTCGATCCGAAATAGAATAGAGTCAGCTGGCCAGCGCGGCTCAATGGCCTTCGTGGGCGATGCCAGCCCCATTCAGTGAGGTGGGTGTAGCAAGTATGGCAGAGATCCACACAAAACTGCCCGGGATGCGGGACATGTAAACCCATTCCGGTGCGGTCACCCTACGATGATGCGGTTCCAAATTCAGTGGGTGGCGGAATTTGGCCTGGGGAGATCATGGTCTCCTCGCTCCAAGATTAAAAGGTCCATACAAGCAACTCTATTTGTATGGACCTTTAACTCTTGCAGTGGGGAGACCAGTGGTCTCTCCCCGGCCAAGTTGCGGCACCAGGATTTTAAAAGTCTGTACGAGCGACTCTATTGGGCACCAGCAAGGGGCTCGTCTGCCATCAACCAATGAAGTGCAGGTGCACTCAATGTACCACCTCAAGGGTATACTTTGCTAGTTTATTCCGTCATTTTGGCTTGGATATGTAGGGTACACTGAGTTTTTATGAAAGTTCCTGGTACACATGTAGTGTATGGGTATTCACATGCTCATAACATTTCAGGTGTCCAAATTGGGAAACATGTGCTAGGGGTTTGACTAGAGGCGTAGCCAGCATACTACACCCAAATAGACACCTTGCAGGGCTCAGCTTCAGAGAGTCATGAGGGGACCAGCACAGATTGCTATTGACTTTAAATGTGAGAGGATCTCACCAACTGGCCCTTGATCCCCCTGGCCACAAAATCAGGACCGTGGGGCAGCTATGTGGGACAGTGCAAAAAAAATCATAACTCCCCTGTGAATTTCTGGACACTTGGGAGGTATGTTATCATTCAATTACGTTGTACATGAATGCTGGCCTATATTGCATTAGTTTCTGGCTTTGGGCACAATCTCTTGCTATAACAATTACTTAGAATAAGTAAAATTGTTATCATTATTTCATTACTAAGTTTTAAGACAAAAAAGTTTATTTTAAAAAAAATAAAACTCTGACATTGATGCATAACATTAGATTCTCCATTCCTATTAGAATGCAATGAATTCTTTGTTAACACTTCCTAACTTTTGTGTTCCACTGATTTATAATTTGAATTTCCAAGCAATCTATCTATCAGGCTGACAAGGTGCTCATGAATTACTCGTTTATCTGTATACTTCATCCACTCTAATTTAGATCGTCCAGAATCCCTTGTAGTTATCTATCACATTTTTGGCAGTAACAATTTCCATCCATTTTCCTTTTGTGGAGTATAATTTTCTCTTCTCTCTGGGGCTTGTCCATCATTAATGGCTCTCAGCATAACTCAGCGTTTAATTTATAATGTGATCTCTGAGCAATACATTGGCACAACAAGCTGAAACCAGAATAGCTGAACAGCCATTAGCAAGATGGAAGCTTTGCAAGTGACTACCACGTTTACTGAAGCCAACAAAACATTCTGTATTTGATTATAAATCATAGTGAAAACGCCATGGTCCAAACAGTCATAACGAGTTCCATGTGCATACTTATGTGCAATATCAGAGCATGTAAGTATGATTTCAACCTCCTTGGACCTGCTGCCCTAGGGCAACCGGGATTATGTCACTGGCTGTGGTGCCTAATTCTCATTAACCTCAATCCAAAGCTTTATGTACAGACACAGTTACAGTGCAACCATTCCCCATGTTTATGTATGCTCGTTTTGCGAGAACGGACACATAGCCACATGTCGCCAGCAGGTGTTTGTGGTGGAAACAGTACATGCATTGATAAGTGATAAGCGCTTCAATTTAAGTACATTTTCATTTTACATACATGCTCTGGACCTAATGTGTACTTAGTGCGGGGTATGCCTGTAGAGTAGAAACTGTTTAAAATGGTGGAAATCTAAGTAGAATATCACCTTTAAGGACCACTTTTTAAAAAAAACACCATAATGCTCTTGTTGGTTAACTGTTTTGCTGACCAGTTACAAAAAATCTTAAAATTAGTCCTTGACAAGGAATATTTTTGTGCTCGATTTTATCATATGGCTTTTAATTCCACTGTATTTGCAAAATATGAGAATATATTCAAAATGAATAGGATTGCACACATACTGTAGAATAAAGTAAAAAATAATGTAAAACATAGAAACAATCCAGTAAAATCAGAGGTCATACTCCATGGTTGCATACACCACTTTATTTGGAATACAGTTTACCCAACTAAAAGGGGTAGGTGAAGGACAGGTGACTTGTTTGGACAATATTTGTTTTTGTCTGAACAGAGTTTGTATACGTATCTGTGCCTGCAAGATCATTACTCCTATGGTCAATGGGCAGTTCAGCTATTCTGAACAAATATTTATTATAAAAAATATGGTTTTGACGATTGATGTCCAATGGTAAATATACATTCAATGTCCATATACAAGTATTAATTAATATGATGTTTATGCAACAATATAATTCATATGTATTTTATTAAGTAAAAGTTAATGAATTCACCCAGGGTCCATATATATATATAT
>VKOC01005367.1:0-11244 GCA_009364415.1 Spea multiplicata | reverse complement strand
GTGTAATGTATCAAGAAAAAAATAATACAAATATAAAAATAAAATAATATTTGATTTTCTTATTAAACCAATGCATTTTCTGTGATTTCAGTGAATGCAATGCCTTATATTGCAAAAACTTCACACCAACAGAAATTCATTCACTGACTGATTCGCTAGCAGAGATAAAACTAAATATGAGATTTGTTTAAAATACTGTAGCCTGGGGTAGGATTGGGCAGGATTGGGTAGGGTAGTGAGGTCCCAGGACAGATGGGCCGAGTAATGAAGCCTGAAGAAGGACATCATGTCAACCGCGCACTAGCCGGCAAGCACATTTTTAACCAAATTACACAAAATGATATAATAAATTGTAGTAAATTATATTTTTTGAGACATTTGAGTTGTAATGCAGAGTCGAAGACTAAGATATCCCCAAACGTGCTGAACAGCCTCGTGTATAATTAGATTCTGGAAAGGCAATTAATTAACTCATTATCTCTTTACAGAAGGAAAATACTTTTTCCAAGGGAGAGTGGAATCTACAGACGAGGGACGTGGAATATTTGTGGGGCTTTAACTCTGATAAGATTTACCGGGAAAATTTCTGAAAGATGGGACATATATGATATCATTATAATGTAGTGGAAACAACGTAAAAGTCTTATTTTTGGCTAAACATTTTCGTAAATCTTCGCTGAGCCTGGATGTTTCGCGGCTCCCTTTATCTACATCGTGCATCTTACCTGACCTCGGAGTCTTTGGTGCAATATTTCAATGAATATGGGATTTGTTTGCAAAAATTAGGATTTACATACCGCATCTGTTTTGCTGAGCCAACTATGAAAAAATATAAAATAGAATAATTGCAAATAATAAAAGTGATATAAATTATAATAACTGTGACCTTCGAATTCATCCTTCGCTTCAGGCTCTTGCGAGGTTTTCTGGTAAAGATCAGTCCTTTATAAGAGCTTCTTGTTTGATGAGGTGACCTCTGAGATTAACTCTAGAATTAACCCCCGCGGAGAGGCTTCGGTCTCAGAGAGATTTTTACTAACTCATCATGGAATTACTCAAGTTATTGTTCCTATGTTTAATGTTTTTTGGAGCCTGCAGTATTTCTTAAATAACTTTCAAACTTTAGAAGGAAACTTTGATCAAAATAAATGTCTCCTATTAGCCATTAGCTATACAATAGACTCGTACATTCCGATTCGTCCGAATTACAGATTTACTGAATTTTGATAAATTCTGCGATTGGCACGAAGGCTTGAAAACTAGGCCAGATCCCCCTCAAATCGGGCAGAAAGACAGAAGATGAAGAAAAAGATGCCGAAGCAGAAGCGAGAGAATGAGAGAATGAATGAGAATGCAAGTGAATGTGGGCACCAGGCAATAAATTTTGTTGCCGAATTAAAAATGCAGCTGAATTTTCACCCGAACTGAATGGGCAGGGAACTTCTCGAAAATTAATGGGACAAAATGAACTGAAAAAGTATTTTTGGCTCCTTTGCACTTGTCTACTATAATATATAATATACGGCATGTATATATATTTTTTCTTTTCCTATTTGCATTGAACTTAATTAGGTTCAGTCACTCAATATCAGATTCAAAATTTAATAGGCCAACACAAATGGATACAACTTTCTGGCATCAACTTGAATTTCTAATCCACTCTTTTAAACTGAAACATGTGGAAATGAGTATAAAAATATGCATATATGAAGCTGCAGCCAACTTGAACTGCCCTAATCTGTGGCATGTTTGTGTGGGCATGTGAGGGCATGCAAATAAAAATCTTGCACGTTTCAGACGAGGCCATGAAAGTTAAATGAGCTGCATTGCATCTTCCTTTTGAGTTGAATGGGTCCAATTAAAATCTTTGGAAACCACTTCAGATTATGCAGTCTTATTTCTGCCCGATTTGAGGGGGATTCAAGTAAATTGAGGATTCAATGCAGATTCCTTGTGCATTTGCTCTGCATCAGGGAACCGACAACCCCTGACATATGTTTTGTCCTTCATGGGACTCATCAGTAGGTCTTGTTGAAATCCCTATAAGACCAAGAGAGCAAGGTCCACGTCTGCATTCACCTTTCCATTTGGGGGGGGGGTCCAAAGAGATCCTTGAAGGTAAAAATAAATTTGAAAAAAAACATATCATGTCAAAGATTAAGGTAGAAAGTCTAAATATTAACATTCCAAAGAAGAGGTTGAAGAACAGCAGATGGAGTGCCCCCTCACTTGGTGTAGGACAATATCTAGTGGTACAACTAACCTTAGAAAATGGTCTCATCCACACTTCACATAGCTGGAAATAGTAGGCTTTTTAAAATGAATGCACTGATTATTATATATTTTGCACGCTTTGCCCGGTCATGTACTTGACATGTTCCTTCTTGTGTATCCAACAGGTCATCTTAAAACTTGTTTTGAACAGCCAGTCAGTTTAGTTTAGTTAAATCCATCCCACTAAGCCAAATGACACTCTGCCTCATCTAATACTTGGTCATCCAACATGATTGACCATTTTAATAAGCTTGCAGGTTGATGTCTGCTAATGCAAAGTAAGTTCATGAGCTGTCTTTCTTATAGCCACTCACTGGGAAACTTGAGTTTGTTCCAACTTGGCTCCTCACAATTCAAGACATTTCTTTCTCTGAAGGTGTGGCTCGTAGTCTATGTGATTTCAGTAGCGTTTGGGAAGGTTGCTGTTCCTACCGTATATACCGGCGTATAAGACGACTTTTTAACCCCAGAAAATCTTCTTAAAAGTGGGGGGGTCGTCTTATACGCCGGGTACTTACCAAGCCGGAGGTTCCCACGAAGCCACCAATCTCTCTAATCACTACGCGCCGGCTATTGATGCCGAGCGCAGGGATGACGTCACGTCCCGGCGCTCGGCATCGATTGCCGGCGCGTAGTGATTAGAGAGCAGGGAAGCCGAGGTCTGAAGTGCCAGACCTCGCGCTCCCACAACTGGATGGAAGAAAGAAGACAGAAGATAAGGTAAGAGATGGGGAGAAAGGGGTGAGAGTGCACACTGGTGTGTGTATATATATATATACATATACATGTGTGTGTAAAGACAGGGGTGTGTGGTGAGTGGTGAGGGCAGTGTATAAATGTGTATGTATGGACAGGCATATGTGTAGATATATATATATTATATATGTGTGTGTTTGTGTAAGGGCAGTGCATGTATGTATATGTCAGCAAATCACCGGTAAGGTACATCGCTTGCCGTGATTGGCTGGTTGTTGTACACTGGGTAGAGGGGTAGTCTTATACGGTGAGTATAGTCCAAACTCTATATTTGGACTGTAAAAGTTGGGGGTCGTCTTATACGCCGGAATATACGGTACTTTTCCAATTCAATTATAATATCGAAAGACCAGACACTACTGTGCACAGTGCATGGGGATTAATCAAATCAATCTGGGGGTACAGTTCCAACCTATACCGCCACATAACCCACAATTCTATTTCCAGTAGGATGAAGTGTATTAATATGTGAATTGATAGCCCTTGGGCAACATCTGTGCTCTTTATTCCCAACCCCATCCCAACTGTGGTGAAGGGATTTAAAATGTTTAAAAAAACATGTTGAATGGGAAAGACCACATGCTATGCTTCTTCCTCTCCCTCCATTTTCACTCCATAGTAAAGTAAAGAAAAAAACTACCTCCCCAACCATGTAAATCTTCCCATTAGGTTGAATTTTTTTTATACCCAGCCTTAGTTGAATCTGGTATTTTAAAGTAACTGTAAAGTAACTATTTCTGTAAAGCTTCCATGACTCACTCGCATGGCCCTTCAACTCCTGCCGGCGCAACTTGGCCTGGGGAGGCCATGGTCTCCCCATTCCAAGAGTTAAAAGGCCGTAAAAGCGACTCTATTGGTCGTTTGTATGGACCTTTAACTCTTGGAGCCAAGTTGCGGCACCAGGATTTTATAAGTCTGTATGAGAGACTGTATTGGTCGCCAGCAGAGGGCTCCTCTGTCATTTACCAATAAAGTACAGGTGCACTTCATTGGTTGATGGCAGAGGAGGCTCTTTCCAGCGACCAATCGAGTTGCTCATATGGACATTTAAAATCCTGGCGCCAAAGCTGCTGCATAGTGCGTACCACATTAACCCCGTATTAACCCCTTCTACAAAAAATGGCAAAAAATTAAGAAAAAAAAACCCACGAAGAATGTACATGAATATTCGCACCGAACCTTTTCATGCGCTCATTTTACCACCAGCCTTTGTCAAAATTTGTGGTGGTATTTTTTGTATGTTTTTGTAATTTTGTAATATTTTACTAATCGCCTTGTGATTAGAAAACTGGGCTCCATTGACATGGGTTGCATGGGTTTTTGACAGTGATATGTTTTTTTCGACCCTGGCAGTCTATACAAGGTCAAGGCCCTCTTTTTGCCCACACTTACACTGGCTAGAAATGGAGCACCTGTTAAACTCCTTCTCCTTTTCTAAGGAAATTTTTCCTTAAATTATAGATCCATAGCAGGAGTGTCAAGTGTAGAAAGGAAATACATTCATGCCAGAGGAGGAATACATCCCATCAAAAGGCCAATGGGACAGTCATAATATCAATCTGGTTGTCATTGATATTTTTTTGCTGAAAACATCCACAAGGGTGATATTGATCTTTGAGGTATCGGTAGTTACTATAGTAACGGGCATCTACCACCAAGTAGACAGAAGACAGCCGTTGGTTCCACTTTGGACCTCAAGAAGCAATTACTTCTAAACACCAGTTGCATGAGTTGTAGCAGGTATATCTTACAACCTCAGGAGAGGAAGGTTAGGTGATAGCATTCAATGTATAATACCCCACTTGTACTTCTAAAGGGATAGTTTATTGGATGACCATAGATGGCCTCAACATCCAATGGACATAATTTAAAAGACAGAAGGCCTTATAAATAAAGTACCTTACAACTTAGAGTCTATGAGACCTGAGGTATAAATATGGGATGCTTTAAATGATAGAATGATGTGTATCATAATAGAAATGTCCATAAATCCATGGGAAGTTGCCATCACATCCCAAGTAGGTCCACTTCTCCTCACGAACACGAGTCTAGATACCAGAAAAAAAAACAAAACAAGAAAACATAACTGGGACAAATCATTAAATTCAACCTTGTTTGACATGAAGAGACAGTTTCAAAAATCACATTATAGTAAATATAAACAGAATTTTTTTTTTTACATTTTTTACTCTATAGTTCATGATAAAATGAAACAGATATTTTTCCTCCTATAAGTCATTAATAATTTTATTCAAAAAATATTTTATATATTTTTTATATATTTTATACCAAACTTATAGTTTTAGTTAAAATTTTTGCTAAAAACAAGCAATAATATATAATATGAACAAATATATTCTATCCGAGGATAAGCAATGAATGCATAATTATATAATTCCATGTGGGACTAGAAAAACATCTCTCTGAGACCAAAGCCTTTCCGCAGGGCTGTTTCTCTGATTAATCTCAGAAGTTACGTAATCCAGCAGAAAAGCATATAAAGCACCTTCCTTTGTTAGAAGAGTTGGGCTGAGCCTGGCGAGGAGAATGAATTCAAAGGCCACAGTTATTATATATTTTTTCATTTTTATTATTTATTATTATTCTGTTTTATATTTTTTGATAATCGACGCAACAAAAAGGATTGGGTATGTACACGACAGCGCTCACAAACGAATCACATATTTATTGATTATTCTAAAACACACAAAAAAATTTATTAGGATCAAAATAACATTGAAGTTGGTACAATTACATTATAATTTTATTACATTGTTTTTTTTTTGTTTAGCAAAAATATTATTATTATTATTGTTATTAATGCCACAATTGCAAGCAAAGCTCATCAGTACCTGTCCTACCCGAGGGCATCTAATTTTTGATATTGCCTTAGTATTAAAGTTTTCAAAGCAAATATAAATAGAATAAAATTTACCAAAATAAATATATATTTAATAGATCGTTCAAGCCTAATTTATTAAAATATGAGCATTATCTAAAGGTTATCATGCAAACTATACCATGTTTTTTTAAGATAGCAGCCAGGCACAAGAGGGAATTGTTTTAATACAGATATAAATGTTTTAATACTGTTTTTAGTACAAAAGCCAAATTGCTAAACTCAACTCCAAATAGTAATCTGCAGAAAAAAACAACAAAAAAAACCCAAAGTTGTATGTGTTTAACATTATACATACTATCAAGTACAAAGACAAGATAATAGAATAATAAATCATTATTTATAATACAAAACATTGAAACATTTAACAAATATTTTAATTACTACTATTTATTAGTAATAGGTATAAATATATATGCATATTTAGAATTAGCTTACCTAGTAGTAACTGGTGCCTACATTTCTACAATATATATTTATAGGGTGGTTTTAGGGATAACAAATGTGATGGGAACTTTTAGACAATCTATATTTTTAGACAATTTATATTTTCATGAAATATTTTTGAAATGTTACCCTGATATATGTTTAATGCTTTTACGCAGAAAAACAGGCAGAGTAAATGGGCCAAATGGGTCTGTTCTGTTCTTGTAGCTCATGGTTCAAAAATGAAATAATCACTTTTCCCCAAAAAATTTTTAGATTAGTAAATTATATATATACAAAAATAATAATAATACAACATGTGATGTTTTCTTATTTTTTGGACAGAGAGTGCGATATTTATTACCTGTAAAAGGTGCTAACAATGATGTAAATTGCGTATCTATTGGTGGCTGAGTGAGGTCACCTTCTATTTTATTTATATGTTGGTACACAAGCATTAAAATAGAATCGGTTTTTCCACTTTTAGATATATCTTGCAATGTTAATAAAAATATTCAGATAATAAGGGTTAAAAGTGTGCACATGTCGTGTCATATGTACAACATTTCATTTCATGGGTCCATCTGTCCCTCTAGCTTTTGTCTATGTATTTTCTAATTTCTCCTTCCTTTTCTGTCTGTCCCTGTGTATACTATGTGAGTAGTATGTGTGTAGTATGTGAGTAGTATGTGTACAGTATGTGAGTAGAATGTGTGGTATGTGAGTTGTATGTGTGTAGTATGTGAGTAGTATGTGAGTAGTATGTGTGTAGTATGTGAGTAGTATGTGTGTAGTATGTGTATAGTATGTGAGTAATATGTTAGTAGTATGTGAGTAGCTTCTGTCTAGTATGTGTGGTATGTGTGTAGTATGTGAGTAGTATGTGTGTAGTAGGAGTGTGTCCTCTGACTATAAATGCATATAAATGGGGTTGTTGTATAGATCTTGTACTAACGTGGTAATTAAAGTGGTCTGTGTTGGTGATTCCTGACAATTTATACTTCCAAGGAAAGAGTTCTAATGGTTTTCAAATGTCATCTTAGTAAAGGACTTACGACTTTCTGCCTCCTTATGAGGTCAAGTCTAAAAAACGTTCAAGGTTTGGGTCTTTAGAGCAGGAAAAGCGGGCAGACTAGATGGGCACAATGGGTCTGACCAATGGGAAATTCTAGGTATTTTTCCTCTGCTTGTTCACTTTTCTGTTAATTTTGCTATTTTAAGTTGATTACAACAAAACCCCCCTATTCCTAGAAGGCTCGGTCCTGCTTGGTCAGATCCAGTCTCATAAAACAAAATGAATTCACCACACTTCTCATCTGCCTGGGATTCCTGTGTATCCGATTCCTAAGACACTTTTCTTATATGCAACCAAGGCATTCAATTGGCTGTGAGTTCTAATTTAACATTGATTGGATTGTCTTAGTCAAAGCAACCAAGTTATAAGTAATTTATAACACAATACTACTGACGGAATTTCCTGTGCCATATGTAACAACTGTTACTTTCCTCGTCTCATGTAATGGAGTACTGCTCATTTTTCACCTCTTAAGATAATATGATCTATTGGGTCAATATTTTTGATATCTGAATTTAAAAAAGGAAAAAAAAAGCTATTAAAAAATAAAAATATAATTTGCCTGGAAAAATGAAATCACTTTATGATTATGGTGGTTTCTATGTATTATTTTGCATAATCCTCATCCAATGATACCTCATCTAATGCTACAAATAAAATTGGTTAGTATTAACTGTTCCTATTTTCTTGTTATAGCGATAAATTCCAATACATAATTCATGAAAATGGAGAACGAGAACCAAACTGTGGTAATAGAATTTATTCTAACCGGACTTTCCCAGGACCGGAGAACTCAAATTCTGCTTTTTGTTTTGTTTTTGTTCATGTATTTACTGACCATTTTTGGGAATATTTTGTTAATATGCGCAGTTATCGCCAACTCCCGTATGCACACGCCTATGTACTATTTTCTCTGCCAGTTATCCTTTCTGGATTTATTCTATTCAACAAGCACTGTCCCCAAACTGTTACTAGATCTGATTTCTACAATGGGAGGAAGAATATCATACATTGGGTGCATCGCACAAATGAATTCATGTCTATTCCTAGGAGAAACGGAATGTATCCTGCTGGCGGTGATGGCGTACGATCGTTACGTAGCGATCTGCTTCCCCTTGCGTTATACGGTTATTATGAGCTGGAGGATATGTAAGAATATCTCCGTCATTGTATGGCTGGGGAACTTTGCTTGTTCTATTCTTCCTACAGTTTCAAGCCTACGTCCATTTTGTAAAGGAAACCAAATTGATCATTTTATTTGTGAAATTATAGCTTTAATGAAACTGGTTTGTGGAGACACTTCAGTTGATGAAGCCAAAATCATTTTTGCAAGTTTCTTCACACTTTTAGTCCCTTTTGCTTTTATTTTAGTTTCCTACCTGTGTATTATAGCGTCCATTTTGAAAATCCATTCTACAAATGGAAGGACTAAAGCTTTTTCAACATGCGCTTCCCACCTGACCGTAGTATTAATGTTTTATGGGACCAGTATGTCTCTGTACCTGGGGCCAACAAAACAGTTTTCAAAAAAACACAAGTACATCACAGTCTTTTATGTTATTGTGACTCCCATGTTAAACCCTTTGGTTTACAGTTTGAGAAATAATGAAGTTAAAGGTGCAGTTATGAAAGTATTCAGTAGGTCATGATTTAGTCTTTTGTAGTTAAAATGTGTGACTATTTTTGAAGCTTAATCATCATTACCTACTTTAACCCCTTGGTGACAATGGCTGATTTTTTTTTTGTACCCTTAGTGACAATGGCTTGTTTTTAGCTGTAATTTTCTTTTTTCCCAACACAAGTTATATATGTTTTTTTTTTCTCAGGACAAGAAGGGCTCTCTTTAGATGTCATTATTTTGATTGTATCATATTATTTACTGCAAAAAAAGTTACTTGAAAAAACTTTTACTCATCTATAAAAGCCAATGAAAAAACCTGCTAATTAGATTCTACTATTTGTCCTGAGTTTAGAAATACCCAATGGTTTATTATTTTATTTGCTTTATTTCTGCACGTTATGGGGCAATAAGTACAGCTAACATTTTGCTATTTCAAAATATTTTTTTCCAAATCTGGTAATTCTGCCCCATGTGCTATTTTGGGCATCTTTGAAGCCGGCCAATTCAGTTTACCCCTCAAACAATATATTTTTGAAGACTAGACACCCCAGGGTATCTCAAATGCTAGTACTTTAACTCTTTCTGTGCACTAATTCTACCACCACTCTTTGTCAAACTTTGTGGTAGTCATTTTATTTCACACACATTTTGCTTTACGTATGAATCCACAGTTCTTGGTATATGCCACTGCCGCACATCACACCAATATGTGTTCAGCAACATCTCCCGTCTTTATTTTTTCAAAGGATGTGCCGCCATCTTGTGAGTGGTAAAATCACTCGCAGTGAGAGCGGTCACAGAGCATCCTGTGGTGGGTGTTCGGTGTCGCTGAATGCCACGCTATCAAGTCATTTCAGTGACACCCTTGAAGTTTAGGAGGTGATCGTTGATCACCTGTTAAGTTCTTTTTAAATGGGCATCCGCCGCCCTATAAGTTAGTTCTCTTTAAGTTAGTCCTTTTTAATAAAATATGCAGATTGAAATAGACTAAAAAACACAAAACCTTCACTTTTCCTCTACTGATTTCTGGGCCTAGAAAGTGACTACAAATTCAGGAGGGCGTTTTATCTCTGGAAGAGTGCAAATTAACTAGTTCTATTTATTCCTACAGAATGTAAAGTGCCAGGAAACAGGCAACCAAATACACACCAGGACAGGCTCTGTCACACTGACACCCACACACACCAGGACAGGCTCTGCCACACCGACACCCAAACACACACCAATACAAGCTCTGCCACACCGAAACCCGAACACACACCAAGAAAAGCTCTGCCATACCGAAACCCGAACACATACCAGGACAAGCTTTGCCACACCGACACCCAAACACACACACCAGGACAGGCTGTGCCACGCCAACACCCAAACACATACACACATATACACATACACTGCCCCAGCTACTATACCTGCCCTTTGAATATTTCATATGGAAGGTTCTTTCGGGATAGTAGCTGGGCAGCTGGCCATCTCAAGACTACTGGATCTTTACCCAGCAGGGCCAGATGCAGGGTCAGGTGCCACTGTACTTCCCACTGAATGTCTGAGGCCTCTGTAGCCTCTTAAGACGTGTCGCTAGCACAATCTCCTTCCATTAGCTCACAGAAAAGGTGCCGCCTTGGACTTGGTGACTCCAGCAGGTCCTTGAGTGTATTCCATTTCAGGCTGCCATATCTCTGCTACATCTGCTTTTGGCAACGACCCAGTTGGTGTCATTCGTCCACGAAATTCAAAGCAGCCATCATCCGGCTGTAAGACTGCTTCCGCCGGCCGCCCAATGAAGTTAAAGCGGCCAGCGTGCACACACCGTGCCACCCAGCAGTTCCTCAGCTCTTCGTCCCGCCCCTCCTGACAGGGAGAAGATTGTCATGTTGGAAGAAAGAAGAGGGAAAAAAACACAAAAATGTAAGTATTACCAAAACAATAGTAAGGGGACCCATATTCAAAAGGAGGTTGGCTGGGTTGTGGTATTACAAAATCAATGCGAGGGGTGGCTGGGGGTTATACACATGGCAGTGAGGGCATCAATAGACAAGTCAAGGGGTTGGCTGGGGCATCACATAAATTAATATACAAGGGTGACAAGGGTGTGGGGGCATAAATGCACAAGGGGGACAATACACAAAGTTGTGGGGGGGGTGGGTGTGTTTGAGTGTTGGTGTGGCACAGCCTGTCTTGGTGTGTATGTGT
>VKOC01005366.1:0-30966 GCA_009364415.1 Spea multiplicata | reverse complement strand
AGAGCACTCTGCCTACAGAAATGCCTTATGCCCCCATTTAACCCCCCCTGACTCCCCGTGTGTTGTCCGGGCAGCGTGTAGACGTCTTTATTTGATTTTCAGTAGTGTAAGGAAGTATAAAAATTCTTTGTTAGTATTCCAGTTATTTGGAGCTACAGCTTTTAACATGTGCATCTAGACATTGTTGAGTATCAGTTTAAAAATACTCATCAGTTAGAAATAGCTATTTTTAAACTAATTCTGTCTGAGGAATGCCTTTTTCCCTTTTGCGTGATGTTACGATTTGGTAATTGTTATTCCATCAATTAGATGTGGGACATTATATGCTTGAGATTACTGCTAACATCTATCATCCAGATGGGTCTGCTCCATACATAGAGTACTTCAAAAGTGCCTAATGGCTTTACATTTCTTTTCTACACAAATTACTATTTGGAAGGTCTTGGCTTTTATCTTTACAAATATCACACTGATGGCTTCTCCCATGTAATGCCTTTTACCAGTGCATTTTCTAGAGATATTATATAACATTGACTGTATACTCTAGGCTACAGGAAACAAACCTTGCATACCCTTTCAGTTATTTTTATCTCATTTTTCCACATACTTTCTGGAAAACTCATCTGCGTTTTTTTCTCATTTTTATTTAACATGGAAAAGTTAATGATTTTAATTAGTTTCTCTTTTAATAAAATGACCTGGGAAATCCAGATGGTCATCATGCAATCTCAGTCATAATCAGCACCTGGTGACCTATAATTTTTTACCATGGACGGCTCGAATAAACAATGCACATCCCATTCTATGGTAGCCCCAATGCTAAACCGTATTCTCGGACTTTCTGAACACACAAATAAACCAAGGAGGGAGGAGATGGAATCTAAGTGGGGGGCTTCCAATCACATGCAGGCTATTTCAGCCCTCCTCTCTACACTTTCATCGCTTGAATGTTCTTCAAGCTACGTTATGGTCTACCTGCTTATCCCTTCTCGTTTGCATTACATATTGGATTCCCCAGTTTTTGACTCTTGGCTTAACTTCTGGTTTCTCCTGCTCATCTGTTGTCCTGAGCTTGGCTTGTCCTCTACTCTCCATTTGTCTGCAGCCTGCCTCGACTCTTTTTGGACTGTTTCGACTATGATATCTGCCTTATCCCTTGCTGTACCGTGTCTTTGGTGAATATCATCTCCCCGCCTAGTGCTCCCAAACTCGAACTCTCACATGCCATCACCCAAATAGCTGATCACAAGGACTGCTTACACACATCCCCTGAACAGATAGCACTCCCCAACATCCTCTCTTGAAGAAGTCTTCTTCATAAACAAAATAAGCAATTACCTATCAAAACTGAGTTTGCCCAAACTCCTATTAAGATAAACAGATGTTGTCAGACCTGATAACAGAGGTGGAACTTTTGGAGGTCATAAAGCAACTCAAACACCGGGCTCGGATAGGTTTACAGATTTATATTACAAAATCTTTAAGCAGACACTTGTCATTTACTTGCAATGTTTCAACAAACTCTAAGTGGATGCTTTTTTCCCAGAGACATGCTTTCCTCTAACACATGCCTGATTCATAAGGACGGTAAATTTGTTGCTCCAGGAGTAAGGGTATTGATGTGGTGGAGAAATCCTTTAAAATGGCTCGATATGCGGATGATGTGTTTCTCACCCTTATATAATCACTCACAACCTTGCTGTTCTTGTTCCAGAAGAGCGAAGAATATTTGGCCCTTGCAGCCTTTAAAGTTAATCTGATAAATCAAAAGCCATTGCAGTACACTTGACACAACATCAGATTAAAACAGTTGAGCTAAACTTTTTTTTATTTTAATTCAAACAAGCCTTTTCTAACCTACCTGGTATTAAACTATCAGCCAATATTCAGAATAACTATAGGCTCAACTATAGCACTCTTGTGCAAAAAACTAAAGATGATCTCATAAAATGGAAGAACTTCTCTATTTCTTGGATTGCCTGAGAGACTTCTGTAATGATGAATCGCCTCGTTACATTTTTATATTTATTTCATACACTCCCCATCACCTTAAGCAAGAAGGACTTTGCCTTGTTGCAAAGGTATATAGATTTGTTCATCTGGAACAAAAATGACCTAGAATACCCAGAAAGCTTATGCACCGACACCCTAGAGCAGGGGGACTGGAGTTACCTGTCTGGTGGACTTGCTCCAAACTGGCCCCTCTCTGAAGACAGGTCCAAACCTTGCTCACCAATTTGTTACATAAACCAATCCCTCTTGACCCCTGGTCATTCCTTCTATCATGACAGCTAACTAACTGTACGTAACATGAAAACAAATTGATTGCCAAAATAGCCTTAGCCACTAGGCGTTCAATAGCATCCAAGTGGAACAGAATGAGAGTCCCATCGATTTGCTTGGTTAAACATAAGATCAGAGAGGCAGTGAAGATGGATCAGCTGACTGCTTTAATAAATGACTCACAAACCTCCTTTCACAAGATTTGGCACCCATGGTTACAACCCCCCCAAATGTGGACCGGACCCATGAATGAGAGCAGTTTATTTATGCACCCCACTCTAGCAGAAAACCTACACTCCAGTCTAAGGGATGCAAGCTGACACTACATACACACTCGGAAATCCTCCCAGTTTTTTTGGTTTTATTACCCTTTATCTTTTTGTTCCCCCCTTTTCTGTTATACATGTACACTTGATGACATAGCGCCGGAAAGTTGTTCCGAGATCTAGAGGTGATGAATATGAGCTTGATTATCAACCTTTCAACAACATATCGCCCCTCTTTGTGAACAACTTCAGATACTTATATATATATATGGATAGCTTTTTGCATATGTAACTTATGATGAATGTATTAACTTGTATATGATAACTTGAAAGAATGTATTAAAATTCTGAATCATTGACAGAAAAATGTCTGATGCTATCCCTTGTGTATGTCTATTATTATAATACAAAACAGTAAAATAAAGATTAAAAAAAAATACCCAGCGTTGCTGGAAACCCAGAGAGTGCTTTAAATGCCCCAATCTCTTTTCCTTCTATATTTGAATATATTTTTTCAAACTAAAAAAAACACTGCTTACTAAGAAGCACTGAATACTGAAATACATTTTGCTGCATGGTTCTTCCTCCTGAGAAGCCTTCAATCAGATTAAATGTATCATTGCTAAATTGTTTAACACTCAATTTAATTGATATGTTTGTTTGTGGCCTTGTGAGAAGTCTTAGTACTTAGACTTGTAAACCTGTGCACTTGTTAGCCATTCTTTTCTGGATACATCAACTCGCAAACAAAAAATAATAGATTAAAGTCATTATCCAGAGGCAATGTGTGTACAACATGTGATTACATTTAGCTGATGTCTTTCAACTCATTTTTAGATCACAGATACTACTATTCTGTTTCCACAGCAGTTCTAAGAAAAATTGCTGTGGGGGGCCGGAATGGCTTATAGAGATAAACCTACAATCACTCTAACACTATACACGTACACATACATACGTACACACATAAACACATACATACATACATACATACATACATACATACAAGCACACACTCTCTCTCCCTCTACTCCCCTCCCCTACCATCTATGCTCAGATATCTCATGTTAGATAACTCTGTTGGGTGCCTCGGTAACTGAGTTCCTGGGTGCAGTGCGCCCACCCTCCTGACCCCTAACCAGAGCGGGAAATGGTCATTATGGTACACATTTAGGTTTAACCAGACATGCTAGATCCAGTTGCAGAATAGAATATTGCAGAATTCTAAACTTGCAGAGTATGAAACTCTATTAAACATTAATAAGAAAAATGAATTTTCTGTAGCGTAGTGGGGTTGCTAATTTCTGGAGTGTTTTTAAAAATAGTTTAGCTGCTCCTAAATATATATATATATACCCCCTAGGTAAAGTGTAATCTGCATATAAGAATGTCACCTAACAATACTATGAAATACTGGGCCAGGCACCCTATGGGTAAAGATGTGACCCGAACCCAAGCATTCGAAGGGTTAAACATCTCTAGAAAATTTCAGTGAGTGAAAAAACAAAACGCATTATTATTATTATTCCTTTCTATAGCAACAACAATTTACACATCGCTTTGTACATACGTTCAAAGGGTATGATAAAAATAAAATTCACACGTTTAAGACAGACAGATACATTAGGTAAAGAGGGTTATAGCTGGAAATGGTTTTAATAAATGAGTAATTCTACAGTTCCCTCTCAACTTTAGGTACAGATACCTATGCAGAGAGTTATTAAATCTTATATTAAATTCCTCTAAACCATTTTGCTAAATGTATATAGCTACTGGGAGTACACAGGCTTCCATTGCGTAATCCATTCCATTTGGAAGGTATTAATACTCTTGTTTGAGGCTGATGATGAAGATAGAACCTCATGAATGATTTGACATTCAATACATAAAATCATATTACTAATAGACTAGTGTGGATAACATTTACAATAAACCTCAAAGGCATTTTATACTGATGAATACAATGTGCACCACTGCCGATGGCCAGCTGTCTCACCAAAAGCTAGGCAGCTGCCGTAACCTCACCCTACTCATAAATTCAGATCTGCTTTATAACGTCTTTTATTTTTATTGTGTCAGTTTTAGTTTTTGAGTTGCTACAAGACAATAATGGCGTGAAATCTAGGCCTTTGCTCTTCAAACTTTATATCAGTCTAAAAAAAGTTAAAAAAATGTTTTCTATACATCAAGTTTCTACAGATTTTTGAAAAGAATTCTCACTATGCCTCCTGTAGTATACTTTTTACCACTTTGATTGACACAGCTAGGACATTTTCTGGGATTTACAGTAAATGCCACTTCATATCCTACCTCTATTTATAACTTGCACCAACTTACATTTCATTTCGTCAGGTTGTCTTTCTTAGATGTCACTAGCGTACTAGTAAGAAAACCCTGGAGACTGAGCAGATGTGTCTGTGAATTTTATTTGCTGATCTAGCTTAAGCTTACAATGTTTAATCAGCACGCAAAGGGCTCAGGTAGGTCCTACAAGTATGAATATAGTAATGTCAACCCATGCAATGTTACATTGCTTGGACATTTGATGAAGAAACCAAATGTTTTTGATATAATGTAATAAAAATATTTCAGGAACTCTGCAGTTGTCCCACTGGACAATGCTTAAAAAGTAATCTGACCAACAGAGGTTTTATAGCTTGCATAAATATGTTCAATTTGAGTTGAAATTGTGTTGATTTTTCTTCACATGAATGAATCCATTCAAAATTCAGTCTGCGAATCCATGGAGACTAGAATGCCATTTGAATTACAAATGCGGGAAGTATTGTGGCCATTCCTTTGAGAACAGCTGCCATACAAGGACTCGACAGGTTCACTTATGGATTTGTCTTCTATATGGATGACCAAGCCTTGACTCACAGGCAAGTGTTGGTTGAAAATGTAAGAGGGGGAAACTCTCTTCCTGTGGTCTTCCTCTCTTCCTACTTGTGGTCTTGTTTTTTAAGGAAAAAAATACCATATCAGTACATGTATTTATATAGTGCCAGCAGTCGATACACTTAAAATCACAAATAATAACAAACTGGTACAAAGAAGAGGGCCATGCTTTTACCATGGTCGTATCTTCAAGTAAGAGTGTTATTGATAGGGATAGTGTAAATATTTATCTTCGTTAGGAGAGCATCTAATTTGTTTTTAATGAAGTGAAAAACAAATTAGTGATGAAATGAACTGTTTATTACTTAGGGGTTTGTTCCTTAGTGCTCTTCAAAAATCCTCTCTTGACCAACCCACTCTGATTTGGCTAGGGGTTTCTCAACAGGCTTTTCTTGAGTCACCTCTGCTTTTTTGAGTTGTCACAGCACTGACTTTCATTTCACTTTTAGTCCATGGTTTATCCGTGATGGGCCTAAGGTATTCTGTGGGTATCAGATTTTATAGTTAATATAAATATTCACATAAGAATTATCAAATTTTTGGTCACATCTGGGTTTAGTGGATTAAGTCTAATTCTCATGCAGTGAGTTGTACAGCATTAACATGTATATAATGAATGGCCAGGGCAATTACAATATTTAACAAAATAACACCATAAGATATTTGTGGGTCTTATATTTGTGAGTCCTTCTAGCACTTAATACCTTAATGTATTAGGGATACCCAATTTAAAGCTATAATTCTTCAGGAATTTTAGGCACCGGCCATGTCTCTAGTTCCAGGCCTTGTGCAATTTGAGTTTCCTTTGGGTGTTTTGGTGAGTTTTACGTGACTTAACATCACCACACAGGGTAAAACTGTGCACAGTTTTTTTTTGTTTGATTATCACTTTGGGTTTTTAGCTTTATTAATTTTTTGTGATGTTCATATTGAGATCTACAAACTATAACACAGATCTTTGCTGTTTCAGGTCATAATGATACAAGATGCTTATTTTCACATGTTATGCCTCTCTAGCTGTAAAAATGGGTTAATGATGAGACTCTTGTTAGCAGGGAAATAGAGGAAACAGATGAAAGGCAGTGGTAGTGACTAATTTCCACTGGACAGCTGCACAATCTTGGTAATGTTAAAGCCATGGTGCCGGATGCATGTTATAATGTGTTTTGCAAGATTATTTCCAAAGTAGAATTTAATTATACTATCAACAAACCAGTATTGCACTAAAGTGGGAACTGGAAAATAGTAATTTTTTTTAAAAAAAAACATAGATGTCAAACATTTGACTAATACGTGTGTGTGAAGTCCTAATTTTCACCTATGATGCACACTACGTTTTCACCTATGATGCACACTACATTTACCCCAAAGAGTCAGACACCTCCCCTCAAGACCTGAATCCTCTGTGTTGCGGGAGCGGGGTCTTGACAGTGGGAACTCCCCAACGTCAGCGGTACCGCCCACCGACGTCAGCGGGCGGTCCTGGCCGCGTCCCGCTAGAGCCCAGAAGTTCCCAGGTATGGTCAGACACCATCCCAGGATGCATAGATCACACACCTCAATGAGGTAGATAGAAGTATCTGACTAGGGAATTGACAATAAACTTAGTCTATATCCAGAATCCCTATCCCTAATGTCTTTCTGACCTCGGCAGACCACAGTGGGAGCAGCATAAAGCTTGAAAACTGTACAGGATGAACCAACCCAGCATTTGCTACTGGTATTTAAACACTTAGACCTGCTGTGCCACTGTTCTCTCTCTCTCATTATAAAGAAAAGTATAGTGATTCATGGAATTCTAGACTTAGGGAGATGGTGCCATATTATTGAACGTTACTTCACGAGGCCTGATGCAGGCCAATACCCCTAGCTGCCCCAAGACCTAAAAGCATCAAGTCTGTCCTGTCTTGCACGAGATAAAGTAGTTTATAGTATACTGCTACGCAAGTACATCACTTCCTTACCAATTTATTATGTCACTAACTATTCAGTAGGTCCTGTAAAGTTTTAAGGTGTTCTGCCATATCTTTGTTTCAGTGTTACTTTTCGAAGTTTGTGCTGGCCCCAGCTCCCTGGTCCCAGCTCCTTGTTCCTTCTATCTTCCTGTGCTCCAGTTACCTTCCCCTTATTGTCCTTGGTTACCCTACACGGTCCGACTCTCTTATTCTGACCCCAGCCTGGCTTGACCTGCTCCCTTGTTGTCTCCTTCAAGTACCGTCTCTGGTTGTGACCCCGGTTGTCTTCTCTTAATATCATTGCCCTCAGTCTACCTACTATTATACAAGAGCCTTTCCCTTGGCTTTCTCTGTTATATGTGTTGGATGATCATTTTCTTGCTTCAGGTTGCTCCTGTCTACCTGTTTCATGAGGACCTTTATCAGATTCCTGAACTCTGCCTATCCTGGGTGACTTATGACACTACTTAGATGTTTGCTTGGGGCTGTGCAGTGCCTCAGGCTATTCTTCTAGAGACTCCAACTTCTAACATTGTACTAGGTAAGTCCGTAACACTGGTGACATGGTTCCCAGATGGTCCCAGAAACACATTTAAAACCACGCAAAACACTATATGATATACCGTATTTAAACATAAGAGATTTGGACAAATAAGAAGCATTAGAATTGGATAGTAATTTACAAAGTCTTTTTTAAGTATATTTGGCTTTTGCACTGGACCATAGTACACGAACCCTATAGATTGTAAGCTTGTTTGAGCAGGGCCTTCCTCACCTGTTGTCTGTTAGTCAATTTGTTATATTACATACTACTTGTGTCCTGTCCACCCATTGTACAGCGCTACGGAATTTGATGGCGCTATATAAAACAATAAATAATAATAGTAAAGAAAGGTCCCTTCAAGTCACATCTTTTTTACGATAAGCAAACCCTGAAAGTGTTAAACTTTTCTTTCCTCTACAATTGATCAACATATTAAGATTAAGTCATATGCCGCTTTAATTACAATTCAAATAGCTTATGTGACCTTTAATAACTAGTTAGAAGTGCACAGAATGTTTTCTTTGTGTATGCCTGTGAATCACAAACACAAAGCTTTCAATTAATTGCAGACTATTATATTTTGTTTTAGAAGTGCAGTGTATAAAGAAATATACCGGTATTTATTTTTTTCAAACAGAGACATACCGGAATAAAATCAGATCGACCATCTGGTAAGGACTTACAGTTGTCAGCAATTCATATCTAAGAAGCCTACAGTAATTTTGTTCACATGGCCTAGTAATAGAACCATATACAGTAGATTATAATGCAATACAATAGAGAGTGGATATTTATTTATGGAAGTGACAAGTAGGTCAAAAAAGATCAGACACCCCATGTGGCAGCATGCTTCTTTATGTGAGCACAAGGCACTTTCTATGCCTTTTAATGGGCTTCACAGGGAACTGTAGACAGTATAGTCACTGATTGTTACACCAACAATCGAGGAATTTTATTGATACTGAGATAAAGGAAAGAGTCGTTACTTTCACTAACACAATGCCCACTTCTTCAGATTATGTGCTCTTATGTCCTTCTGTCAAAGCCCACCTACTCTTGACTGTGCAAAGTTCTTGAGTCTATAGATAGGGGTAGAGACCCAGAATGAAAATAAATAAATAAATAAACATGTTTGTAATTTCATTATTTTTTCTTTGTTTTACATCCAAATAGACCATACTCTCCCCTGGGCTAAATAGTAGTGTGCTAAAGATCATAACAGATAACAAATCACAGTGATGCTCATAAAGGTATAAATGTATACCATAAAAAGTACACTCCTGTGAGAAAATATATTCCACTTGTAAAATGCACATGTATCCCCATACTAATTCTTACCTAGAACTGTTATTTATCTAGATAGATAAAAAAAAAAAACATACCAGTACTTTTTTACCTACAAACGCATTCAGCAATAAGTCACTCTTTCTAGAAATTCATTTCACTGTGTTTCTAGGAATAACTTGTTATTTGCAGCATATACAATAAAAAAAAAACTACAAATTCTAATACGCTCAAAAAAAACCTTTTTGTAAGACATTGGCTCTGGCTTTATGATTGTAAATAAAGGTGCGATCCAAGATAAAACTCAACAAACAAAGCTTGTTAATATGTGACTAAACTTCTCGGGTGCATTTGCTTGACAATATAATTTCATTTGCTATTATGACAATTAATAGTGGATGGTGTCCTCAGACAAGAATTGATGGCATTGGTCTTAATATACAGAGTTGTGGGTTCTGTTATTGTTGACGGGAGAAACAATCAAAGTTCACCAGCCTCTGAAATGCTATTGAGTATATTACATTTTGCTGGGTATTTGTTTTATAGCACATAGCCTTTAGGCAGATTGTGCTCATTGACCTTGGATTTCAAAGAGGATTAAATTGCTTTTCTGAATACAGTCTGATAAAAGCAAAAACAAAAAAAAAGCAGTATTTTATCATGCAAAAGTTCAAGTGCAGACACTTTGACAATTATCTGTTATTAAATAAGGGTATTTATTTTATTTTAACTTTCATCTATAAATTATTGGGAAGGATGGAGCAACCTGGAGACGTTAATTGCATAAATCCAGCTTTAAACATGAATGTATTGAAATCTCAATGCTATCATTTGGCCAAAACGTTGGAGCTGTCCAAGGGGACAATCCATTGGCCACATTGCATTTTATTGAATATTATTTGGTAGCATCATAGAAAGTTTAATTTAAAGGCGAGGTGCAGCAAATGCACTGTTTGCACATAACTCTGTTCTTTATAAATATAAACCGCTGTATTAATATACTACGTAACAGATATCATAACATTACACAAAAGCTACAATATTGTAGACTATATTTAATGATAAATACAATTATGGTACAATGATAGTGCTTCTTAAATAATATGTTTCCAGCAGTAACAGGATTGTAATTAATATATTCAGTTACCTTTGAAGCTGACTCAAGGATACAAACTACAGTTTGCTTAAATCTATGAAGGGAAACTGAGCTAAAAAGAAACTGTTTTTAGCTTGAAATAAAAAGTTTTCTCTGTGTACAATCTTAACGGATTGCCTTACATCCTCGAATCATATTATATTAATTCTTGAAGGCAAGAAATTGTCTTGGGTGAAACTTGCTGCTAACCTAAAGAGGAAGTCCCATGGGAAAATAAATGTTTTCTTTAAACATTAAATACAGTACTTTATGCAGTAATATAGTTTAGCATTGAAGAAAACCTAGTTGGGTTTTTTCCATTTTGATGCGATAAATTTCCTTTATCTGTAGAACTGGAGGCAATATTTTGGATGGCATTACCTGTTCTAACACCCCGTCGGACTGGTTTTTTGAGGCGGTGCTGATGAATTACTGCTAAATTATTTCCTCTATAGGCTTTCATTAGTCATAGTGTCCATCTGGTTGATTAACACTGATTCATTTCATTGTTTACCAAAAGGAATCAGGGTGTTTATGTAGTAGATTGGAATAAGATAAAACACAAACACCTGACATAAAGGTACCAGTATGAGAATATTGTATTATTATTGTATAATTGCTAGAAACATTTTAAAATGGAAAACAAAATTATTATTTTCCCCCAAAAAATATCAAAATTACACTTGGAATACAAAAGTCAGATAAGTTTCCCTGCGCTAAGATCGCTCTATTGATGTGAAATAGAATGGGACTCAACTGGAAGGGAGACGCACCGGCCAGCAAATAGTAAATTTGCCAGATGTTTAACCCTAAATAAAGACCAGAGTTCAACAAGCAGAACGCAGCGTGAGCACTTGCGAGACTCGCATTTGCACTCCCAAACATTTTTTTTTTTTAAAACCTTGCATATACTCACCTGCAGCGTGATGCAATGTATGAGACCGCATGCAAATTTTAAAAAACGACATTTGCAAATTCCCTAATATGCGAGTTGACGGTAGACTTGCGCATTTGTTTTCGTACAAATGCGGTTTCCTGACGAATTATACCAACGAATCTGCGCAATATGAAAATCTTCATTCATGGGTTCGTTGCCACGGCTGTTAACAACACTAAGACGAGTGGAATTTCATCATAATGTCTGCACTCGAATTCATCCCATATTTGAAAATGCAAATATATGTATTTCTAATTTACTTAAATAACATAAATTCTTCATCTTGTCAGTCCTTATTGTCTGCAATAGAAAGCAGTTTACATACGTGCCAACACCTTTGTACGAGACAGTCAGGTTGATCTTTTGGGAAATCAAGACTGTCCTGCCAAAAATGAGATGGTTGGGAGGAATTCACAAGTTCAGCAAGTCACTAGAGAATATTAATAACTGAATGAGTTAAACCAGTGTTTTAATCAAATTTTATTACAAGCCGTATTGGATATGAGCACAGGAAATAGTTTTAGGAAGAGGAAGAACCGGCTGTGTTCCAGGTGAGTAGTTGGTACTATTTGTAGACCGTCATCACCCGCACATTCAGAGCAGTATATCTGCAGCTAAAACTTCACTTTTCAACCACAATATACAAGTGTAAAAATACCCCTTTATTTTTAGAGTTTTAACAGGAAGTAGTAACAGCTTTATTAGATTAGCTGTCAAAAGTACATTTTGCTATTTGTTGAAAATGTATTTGTTTGCACAAGAGTGTCGCTTGTTGCTTTACAGACTGGTACACAGATGCTTCTCCAACTACTTTATATTGGCAAACGCTAAAAACACAGTAAAAGTCTCTGGGAATTGGTCACTGATACAGACAGCTGTAATAACCTTCTAGTGCATATTCCAGACCCTCCATGAAGGTGGTCTCATGTACACATCCTCCACTCACTGCTAAACAACATATTTGGAAGCTCTCACAAATGAGACAGTCTACATTAAGAGGACAGGGCTAGCCTCCAAATGACTTGAAAGGGACAATACCGGTATATGTGCAGGGAGTAGGCAGTCACATATTTGGACTAGGCCAACCATGCCTAAGGCAATGGTTCTGGGGGGAGATAGAGCCCCTCTACTGCAAAGTAAACAGGGTACAGATGCCCTTTTGGGTAATCAGACTCTATTGCATGCTGTTATGGGTGCCGTATGCACTTCTGAGTGGAGCAATGGTATAATGTACTAAGGAGCTACCGATTTAGGTGCTGAGGGCATTGCCATGAAATGGACCAATAAGAGCAGACATCATCAAATACTTTACCCACCTTAAAATTAAACAGCCCTTAAACTTGGTAATCTACCCGGCATCCTAAATTCACTGTCTTAGTGTTTAGACTTGACTCACCAAGTCCTGTCTCCTTCACTTGATAGATATCTCTCAAGTTCATCCAGTCCTTACATGAGACACTACCGACACACCTCTGTCCAGTCTTTTGTTATTCCAATCCATTCTGAACACCTATGCCAAACTAATTTGATTATCTTTGATCAGCTAAGCTCCTCTGGCTCCCCTTACCCTTCCTTACTTGCAGAGTGTTAACAACTCTACACACCCTCATATCTCTATTTTACCAAATACCCTTTCTCTCTGCCCATGATACAGATTCTGAAGCACTGCCCCATTTTTGCAGGCAGTGTGGACCATGGGTCGGTTAGGGAGATCAGAGGATATCTCCTGACCACCCACAGAGCTGCTTAATCAAGCAGAGGTCTGTGCTTCTGCAGCTTCCATGAGACTACCTCACAATATATTAAGGCAAAGTGCCAAAGACTGGGGTACTTTGAATGATCATATATATATAGAGAGTATATATATACTTTGAATGGTCATATATATATATTAGTGTGACTGATGTGTCCCTATTATTAATATATTAATATATGAGATAGGTGTTTTTAAATGTAAACTAAAAATTATATTTGAGATATATATATATATATACTGTGTATATGTCTATGTGTACACGACAATCCTGTTTTTCTAGTAATAGAATAATGTTGCATTTACATTACTTTACGTGTATTAATGAAGACAATTTGGAAGGATTATTCAAAATCTATTTTTTCTCTCATTTAAAGAGTTTATTTTACCTTTCATCCTCCCTGCATTTAAACAGCACAGCTAAAATCTCTTTGTAAATGGAGCTTTCTCCCCCTTCTTGCATTTTGTTCTCAGAGGGTGAAGGAATGTGGTGGGTGGGCCTATTGTGTTTCCTTTGGACCGTTTAAAAGCATCCATAGCTTGCTGACGCATGCTTGCCAACTACTGGGCAAAAAAAAACCCATAATAATATATATACTTAAAATTTTTTCCAAATGAACCATTGTTAATTAATTATAAATTGAACATAATGTATATAATATGAGATTTTGTTAATAATACTGTGATGACAATAGTATGAGGAGCTGAAAAAAATATTAACATTCAATTTATCAGTATAAACATTAGAACCATAAATATATGAACATTTGTTAGTGAGCTTATATATATATATATATATATATATACATAAAAATAATAATGCAATTATAACATGAGATTTTGTTAATACTAATAAACATAGCATGAAGAATTAACTGTTCTCTGAAAAAAATCATTTTTAACCCCTTAAGGACAATGGGCAGTCCCTAAACCCATTGAAAACAATGCATTTTGAGCCCGTACATGTACAGGCTTTGTCATTAAGGGGTTAAAATGAAATGTATCACTATATGCAATTCAAAGATGATAAGCATAACTATATGAGCATGCATTAATGCACTACTATAAGTATATTCTCAGCACCATGATACTAAAATGTAGTTGGATATTATACCCAATCTACTGAGATGTGCAGGTAAAGATTAATAACACAACTGGCAGCTGGATGAATGGTAATTGCCGAACAAGAACTGATGGAATCCTTCCTTCCAGCTACCAAAAGAAAAAAGCGATGTCCTGATGCACTAAGGCCAACGTCTGGTGCAATTATCCACCTAATTAAAAATAACCAATGTAATTCTTCAAATAAATAACAAAAGTGTAACCAAGAGACACTATTGCATTAATACATTAAAATTATTTTCACTGTCACTATAAACTGCCTATCTGAATATTGTCTACGGATACTTTTTTAGTCCTATAAAAACTAACATCATTCTAGCACCGTGCGCATGCAGCAAAAACGCTCCCATTGGTTTCAGTGCAAGTGGTTTTCTTCCATGCAGGTTTTAAAAATCTCATATTTAAGTACCCACAGAGTAGTTGAATATGCATTCTTTTATGAGACTGTAAACTGTCCCTTTAAGAATTTTTTTATAGAGGGTCTGATAAGCTATAAATAAAAAAAAGAACACCTTTCAACCTACACATTTAATACACGCTGTATTTCTAAGGAAAATCATGTTTTTTTGTGCAAGAATACTATCAATAATTTTTATGCTCTTTGTTTCTTCACATCACGTCTTGGCAGATATTAGCAGTACTGAAAGAACCGCTGCCTGCAGCTTATTGTACAAGTTTGCTCATGGAAATGGGCTTGTGTGGGTGGCTTAAATACTTATCTCATTCTTAGTTCTAGAAGTTACATAATGTAAAAGGGCGATGTTTCAGTTATCCCTTTTAAGGGAATATTGAAAAATAGAGTGTTATCTTCTGCTAGTATTGTTTCTTTTTCTGTATATACAAATTAGCTTTTCATTATTATGTATATACGGTAATACGTATGATTAATTAACAAAAGCAACAGAGAAATAATAGGTATTATTTATTAGAGAGATTTCAGCCTAGCTGGAAAAACTGCCCAGCTCTCGTATGCATCCTCGTAGATTGCAGGATAAAGCAGGTCATTAACATAATCAAGCACTGTGTTAGGGATGCCCCTTCTTAGGTCTGAGTCTGTGGCTTTTACTTCAATCTCAATTGGTGTTTTAACCGCTTATATATTGCATTTGCAATCCCAACAGATGATTTAATTTGGGATAACTGCATATGCTTAAAATTAAGTGGTGACACTAGAACCATTCTGTTGTCACCATTAGCAAGTTGCTAAAATCTATTCTTTGGGTGGACTATTAAGCTTACTATTTGAATTCACAAAAAAATGCATTTCAGAAATCAATTGATTTGTGCTCTTTCCAAATACTGACGGTGTAACATGACTCCAATTAGTATACAGCAAGTCAGACACACACAGTATTATAGCATGACTCCTATCACTATATAGTGAGTCATACACAGATGGTGGTACAGCATGACTCATCATTATATAGTGATCCAGATGTTGACAGTGGTACAGCATGACTCCTACTATTATGTAGCAAACCAGACACAGACGGTGGTACAACATAACTCCAATCACTATAAAATGAGAAGGCATTGATGGTAGTACACCATAACTCCCATCACTATGTACTTAGTCAGATATTGACAGTGGTACACCATAACTCCCATCACTATATACTAAGCCAGACGTTGACAGAGCATAACTCCCATCTCCCATCATCATTTTGTTGATTTTTGTCACTCTTACACTCTCTCTCTCACACTCTTACTCAAGCTCTCGCACATACTTTCTCACAGTCTCTCTACCTTTCTTACCAACTGCTTCTGCATCCCTGTCTCCTTTCCCGCAGCTTTGCTTCCTCACTTGCCTCTTCTTCTGTCTTCTTTCTTCGTCCTCTTCTCCCTGGTACCAACTCTGTTGACCAGGCCCTCCAGGGAGCTTCCATATAAGGGCGGAGCCTCCTCACACTACATGGACAGCCTCTCTACTGGCTGCCACCCCTCTTGAACTGCTCCGCCAGACGCCACTAAAGCTAGAAGGTCAGGACTGACCAAGTAGAGGGAAACTTTTGACAATAGCGAGTTTTAGTGTAAAACTTGCTATTGTCATGTGTGGAGTATGTTCTTTATTCGTTTGTCGTGTTTATATAAGTGCACACACGGTAAACTGTAATCCTAGTAGTCATTCTTCATTCAGTTCTTCTAGTTACCATGGAGATATGTGTAGTGCTTTGTTTTGGGCCTTCATGTTAATTAGAATGCATGAAAACCATAAAAATGGCAATAAATCAGTGTACCTTTTTATTTGGGTATTCACGTTGAAATTACATACATTATGTATAACTTGTTTTAAGTAAATTTGCTGTCATTTGGTAAGATAAGATACAATGCAGTAAGATAGGTAAAATGCAGTAAAAGTAAAGTAAGCACTAAAAATGCTAGGGAAGGTAAAGATTTTATAACCATTTTAATAATAATTTAAAAAAAATAGCTTTCAAAAAGTTGAATAACCTTTTAGCAGAGGTAGTAAACTTTAAGACAAAGATGTACACACATATTACACATTAAGTCAGCTTTTTAAACATTGATGGGATAGGCATATGGCTATCCTGAATCTAAGTTGAGACCAAGGACTAATTAAGGATTGAGTCTCTACATTGTGGGCCAAATGGTTCTTGACAAATTATATATTTCTGTGGTGATGCTAGTGGGATAAAAGCAATGGCAAGAGGGTTCCATGGTCCATATGTGGTGGAGTTGTCCAGTGTTGCAACCGCTGTGGGAGTCGATATTCTATTCGGTATTGTCATTATGAGTTTGATTTTCCTCCAGAGACAGCTCTCTCACACGTTTGATACCCCACCTTCTCATATACGAAAATTAGCGATTCGCATTCTCTTAGCTGTCAAACTGTGTATAGCTAGGAAATGGAAAGTGGCGCCCAACCTTCTATTGCAGAAATTATCTCTACTCTAGAAAGGCATAGAGTTATGGAAAAAATGTTGCACTTGTCGTCTCACACTATTCATTTGTATGATCGAGGTTTGGTCTCTGTGGCTCGACAGCCCAGTGTACTCCGAACATTTTCACTTATGTCTCTTGCTTAAATGGGGGAATCTTGAGAAGCATTGACCGCGCCTGGCTTTCACTTCCCACTTTCCGAACTCTCAGTTCGGTACCAAATGTTGTCGAATGTTGTACCAATTATCCAGATTCCGGTTTACTACTAATGCCTCATCATTGTGTACGCTACTCCCAGGATACACTGTCTTATATTCCACATTATTTTGTTTTCTTATTGTTTTTAGTTCTGTACTATTACTTGGTTTACAGATTTATACCTGTCTGAAAAATCTCCAGGTCCGAGTTTTGCTCTCCAGTACACAGCTGCTTCATTATGTCCAATGTGTAAGATTTATTTTCTGTGCTAATACTACAGTGTACACGGACCCTATGGATTGTCATCCTTTTGTGAGCAATGCTGTATAAAATATGTGTTACTTTATATATCTATACTTCTGATCTGTGTCATATGCTATGATGCACTGTTCTTCTAATGTTGAATGGCAATTTTCTAACAATACTGTGCAATAATCTCGGATCTCAATAAAATTTTATTTGAAAAAAAAAAGCAATGGCATACTAATTGTGATGAAGAATTTTGCAGGGAAGAAGGAATTAAAATGTAATGTTAAGTGTAAGGTGCTAAGTTCCCTTGGGAGAGGGGTAAGCATGCTGGGGAAAAGGGGGGTGCTATAATACAATTGTATAGGAATATTTAAATGAACTGGTGAGAAGGGAAAAGGGCTGCTGGAGTAAGTCATAAGCAAAATACTGCTGTAGAGAGGAAAAAGACATAGGAAAGAGTAACCCAACATCTTTCTCTAGTTTGGCGCCACGTTTTGTGATCTCCCATTGTTTGGTATAAGAATCCATGTTATATTTCTATAGCTGTAGTTACTAATTTATTAAATAAGCCTATTCTCAATTAATAGAACGGGCTTATAAGGTTTGGTCCTGCAAAAACCTTGGGTCAGCCAAAGCTTGCCCTAATAATTACAGTAACAAAAACAATCATTGTCATCTTCTGCATCACATGCATTTTCGCACACACTTGTAATTTTCCTGCAAGCCATCAACTGCAGGGAACTCTAGAGAAGATCAAAGGGGCCAACAAGAATAAACACTCTTCAAACAAAAGATCAAAATGTAATTAATTAGAACACTTATTTTCCTAGGAAAAAGTAAACAGAAGAACCATATTGTTTAGAAATATATAACATTACGAACTAATACAAGGCTAAATCAGAAAATTGTACTTTATGAGAATCTTATTTAGGCACCATAATACATACAGTGGTATTCTCTGGTTGTTAGAACCGGATTGAACCGGTAATCACAAAGAAGAAGCACATGGCAGGCAGGATATAATGGCTAGGCATAAACTGTCTGTCCTATCTAATACGGTTAGTCGTCCAATCGATTAAAAGCATGTGCTGTTAGTCTCAGCTCTCAAAGCATTTTGTACACAATTAGCTAGTGAGGTCACAAAATAAATGTCAAGATGTAATCAAGGTTTTTTCTTAACAAATGTCTATATAGCCGATTTCCTTATAGTAAATGGTCTGTTCTGACCACAATTTTAATACTACGCAATATGTCACGAGTGTTTACAGCACTCTAAGGGGTTAAGCAAAGAGCCCCTTCAATATATTTCATGACCTCATAAAAAATAATTTCCTGTTCTGTTTGGTAGTAGTTTAGAGCAGTGGGGACCTCTTGTGGCTAAGAAGTTAACCTTCATACCAGTGTACATGTCCACACGGTCTGAATGATGAGGTCACTTGTATTACTCACTGCAGTAACAGGAGGCGGTTGTAATATGAGCCATTCTACACTCAGCATTTATAATAGAATCTTTTTTGTAATTGCTAACAGGAATGTCTCAACAGTCATGCATCATTATAAACCAATTTGCACACTCTCTGTCCCTTCTGAGAATTCAATTAATTTACTAAATATAACATTTATTGTATCACAGTAATTATTAATGAGCCGTAGATACAGCTAAATGTGAAAGTAAAAATCACAAGTTAGTGGTATTTAAAAACGAGAATAATGTGCAGGAAGCCATTTGGTCTCCCCTTTGCCTTCAATACTTAAAGCACTTAGTGACTTCCATATGTTCTTTCATGGGCTCGCCCATTAATCTGTAAGGTTAGCATAGCTAGAGGAGAACTTTTGATTTTAATATCTTACAAGCGTATAGAAGTTTTTAACAAACTGGATTTACGTACACAAATCCTCTGAATGAAATAAGCAATTCTTAAACACAAAGAGAGATAATTCCTAGCCATGCTGTTTGTTACCTATAACCAAGAACTTGACAACTCCATTGGGCTACATCTTCACACCTCAGCCAGAACAGATTTTCTGGTGCTCTGTATACACAAATAATATAAACTCACTCAGCACTGATCAAATGTGTTGCTGCACTCCAAGTTTCTTGCTTTCACTACAACTTCCTCGTGCCAAAACATCATACCTATGAACTCTCCGGGTTTGACCCTAAGTCTTGCATTTTTTACCGCAGTCTCAGGGCGAATGGGCAGATTCTCATGGTTACATAGTCTGGAACTGACTCCTTCCTATATACTTACATAGCTGTGGTCATATCTAAGACTCATTTTGCTTTTGCTACCAGCATCTTTTGGTGCTTAATGCATGTGACTCAATAAAGTGTATCTTTAAAGTATTTAGATCCATTATATCAATTAACACATTTGGTGAGTCACTGCATATAATCTTAATGGTGGGTTATTAAAGGGTTAATATTTCAAGAGTCTCGGGGTCCACTTATTTTAAGTTCCCAGGTATGCCAAATATCGATTAAACATTCACAGGTAGCCCTCCTCACATCTCTTGGAATCTTTAGAAAACCATGTCATATCTCAGCACACTGCCAATTCTATTTGCCTGAGAAGAAGCAACAAAAAGTAATATACCATTTACCTGCCAATGCACATCCCAGATAACAAAGAAACATACCGGTACTTCACAGAAGAACTCACCATGTGTCATGAGCCCCCAGAGATTTCCCAGTAAATACAATTAAATCAAATACACAAGAATATCTTAACAAATCAGTACTATATGACCTGAGATCAATTAAAAACAGAATAGCTATCCTAAAAAAATCTAATGCTGTCCTTATGAAAATGCCAGGCCTAATTTTTACAATAGAGAATCTTATCAATAAAATCATCACCCACTTAAAAACTTGCTGTTCCATCCAAAAACCCAGCCATTCACTGTCCGTGTCAGGACAACAACACACTGAGCCACCACACTTCAAGACAAGAATCAAAACTTTGAAACCAAATGTGTACACTTCAATTCCACTAAAAACAGTAGCATTATAAAATAAACTAGGAATTATACCTGATCAATCCAACATCCCAGTTCCCAATGCCATATACATCTATAGCTTCACGAAGAAGGCTACACTAACAATGATGGGTATCACCAAATTGCTTGTCATACACAACATATCATCCCTTCATGAGATGATACCAAAAGGATACAAGATCCACACCAAAAAATAGGAAAACAAGTATTGGAAGGGGGATGCCATGGGTCTACCGAGATGACAGGCCATGCACCATAATTAACTTTATGAAAAATGTTAATTGCTCAAAGACCCCAAAGACAGAGAGCATGTACAGAAATCAACTACCCCATCCCCTGGACTGACAACTAGCTATCTGTCTGCCTCCGGAGGGACTCTATTACCACAATGGACAGAACACCAAAACCCATAACCTCGTGAACAAGGAAAATGAGTGCCTTGGCAGAAAATGCTGTGACCAAATAATTCACATTTTAAGACCAGCACATGGACCGTGAGAAGTATGTTGTAGAGCTAATAGCCTCCTTTAACACAGCAACACAACAGTAAAGAAAGAACAAGACTATTATTATTATTTATTGATTTATAAAGCACCATCATTTTCCACAGCACTGAACAATGGGGATAATGCCTCAAAAATGCATGGAAAAAAGCCTGGGGAGACCAATGGCTTTGGCGCCAGGAGTTAAAAGTCCATAAGAGCTACTCTACTGGGCTCTGACAGGGGGCCAGTCTGGCATCAACTAAGGAAGAGCAGCTGCCAGAGGAGCCCCCTGCCGGCGATCAATAGAGTCGCTCTTACGGACCTTTAAAATCTTGGCGCCAAAGCTGCTGCTAACTCTTGCAGCATTAGCCCTGTATTAATCCCTGCTAGAAAACCGACAGAAAACAAAAAGAAAAATGAACACCAAGAACGTATACGAATATTCACCCAAAATGAACACGGGAACGGGCAAATATTCTTGGAATACAAAGGGTTTTTTTGTTTTTTTTTTCCGAAGATGAACACGAAGACTTGGCCGGCGCCAAGTCTAATTATTATAAAAAATTATTATTATTAAAAAATGTTATTTTTATACTGCCAGCAGATTTTGTAGCACTAAAAGCATTTAATCTAATCAGTTAAGTACTTAACATAATCAGTGTTACCTAACAAAGAGCAAAGCTAATACTTTATCCCTGAATAACACTAAATGGCTTTGTCCCTAAACCTTTGCTTTGCCATGACCTAATTTGTGTTCATCAGCACTATGCAATTGCTAATAGTTTCATAGAAAAAATGGCACATTGTAAGTTGAAGTTATTGAGCATGAAGAACACAAGCACTCATCAGTCAGGTGAGGGAGCTAATGAGCAATCGTTTTCTACTTAGAGTTTATTTCCAAGAGACCTTCTTCCTTAATACCCCTTATTGCACAGTCAATACATACGGTACAGAGTCTGGGGAATCTATAGCTGAAGGCCATATCCTATGGAGGGCATTTGATGAAGCTACTAAACATCAGTTGACAGTCTCAAACTGTAAGAAAGTGGCAAAGTCACTCATTACTCAGAAGATGACTTTCGGAAAAAGTATTATTTGGGGCGTTGGGATTCACCTGTCATCTAATAGAGCTCCGAGCTTTAATATGTGTCTGTAAATACTTTAAATACATTTAAAAAATCTATTTAGCAAGAAATAAAATCTGTATCTTATACCGTTCACTTCTTCCAGCTGAACATGTCGCATATTACTGAATTACTAAAGGTTCCATACCAGCAGAAGTGGGGAGTCCATAGAAACACCTAGGAACATTTTGAAAACAAAAATATAATTTTTTATTTTTTTTTCTACATCAATGTAATTAACCTTTTAAAGGATTTTGAAAATAATCAGTGTTGCATTAATAGTGGTACTTGTATTATCTGTGTTGTGATCAGCTACTATATTTGCTCTGTACATTAGTTAATGAATGAGTTTTTACCCCCTTTCCTTTTAAAGACAAAAACACAATGGTGTGAGCCTGTTATCTCGGCAACATCAAACAGGACTTTAATTTCTCCCATGACTCAATATCTACACAGGAGAATAGTGGGAGAAATGTTCACCAAGCAGTGTTATCTGAATTATTTCTTTTCAAACATCTGATGAAAAGGTGATTGTTTAAAAGGTACTGATCAAAGCACATAATGCCTAGTTTCATTAGAAAGGGTATAATACAGATGGATTCACTAAGAAAGAAAGATGCAGAAACGCAAATCCATCTGCAATATTCTGGCCTGAATGAAGGTTACGTTTTAATCCTGGGGAAGGTTCCTCTCTCCATTTACTACAGTTGTAGAACAGCAACGCAACATAAGAAAAGAATATACCTTGAATAGTCTTCTAAAGACAACTTTTTTTGTAGGAATTAACTGCAAATGAAGTGGATATGGAGAGAACTTATTATTTTAAGCATAGAAAAAATTCTACTAAACCTCCAATAAATAACCTCAGATTTACCACATTTATTCTTCTACATTTTCAATTGTTCCAAACCAGTGCATGTCATACATGCCCCATCTTATTGCAACTCATTATACACAAATCCTTTGGATCCCAGGACGTTGTACGCTAAAACCATTGACCAACCTAACCCAATACCTCTTCTTTATCAATTCACTCCCTGTATTGTCTGTACAAACCTGTGCTTACCTCTTTTTTTTTGTTATCTGTACTTTTCTCTCCACATTTCTGCATTCTTTTCTTTAACCGTATCTGGTTTATAAAATTGTAATTTGTGGCATTTTTAAAAACCAACTTTACACCAGCACCCTGCCATAGAACTAAATACATTTTATCCATATTACAAACAATTGTATACTTTGTGTTTTTTCCTGTTATCTCTGAAGAATATCTTGAAAAGAAACATGATTTAAGAAAAACTGTACGACACTGGCTTAGGGAATCTATCCCTTTCAACAATATTTTATTTCTTGTGGGCCTATAAAATATTTTTTTTAAATTTTTGTGTAGTTTTATTTGCAATACTGTTGGAGGAGTATATTATACTATATTAATATTATAATGTTATAAAGGTTAACATAACTAATTAATTTTACCTCTGCACATATTTCTATGTATCCTAAGGCCTGTTTGGGCTTCATGTAATTTAATTTGCAAAGGTTCAAGTACCTTAAATCTACAGTTAACCGTTAATTACAATACCTGGTACCAATGAATGTTAACTGGCCTTGAAAGAAGCTTGCTCTGTGTAAAACAATAAATAATAATAATAATAATAATACCGTATTTGCTCGGTTATAAGACGACCCCCCAAATCTGAATATTAATTAAGAAAAAAAAGAATAAAGCTGAATATAAAGACGGACCTTCATTAGGAAAAAAATTATTACAGTAAATGGTTTAAGTTCATTAAAACTATTTTTTTTAATTAAAAAGCTATGATTGAGAAAAATATTGGTTTTATTTCTTATCTAGTTTTCCAACCTGCCCCCTAGTTATGCACATCTGGCCCCAGAAGCCCGTATACCCCCTATATGCCTCTGTGCCCCATGATATGCCTTTTAACCTTCTAAATGCCACTGTGCCTCATGATATGCCTTTTAAACCTATATGCCACTGTGCCCCCTGATATGCCTTTTGACCCCCTATGTGCCACTCTGCCTCCAGAAATGCCTTATACCCCTATATGCCACTCTGGCATTTAGAGGGTTAAAAGGCATATTATGGGGAAGAGTGGCATGTAGGGAGGTTTAAGGCATTTCAGGAGGCAGAGTGGCATATAGAGGGTTAAAAAGGCCTTTCTGGAGGCAGAGTGGCATTAAGAGGGTTAAAAGGCATTTCACAGAGCACTCTGCCTCCAGAAATGCCTTATGCCCCCCGTTTAACACTCCCCCTCCCTCCTCCAAACTTACCGGTACTTAAGTCCTCTTTCATGTAGCCGGGGCAGCATGTAGTTGTTTACGCGATTCGCTTAGACAGCTTCCGCTGCAGCCGGAAGGAGGTGTGGCTAGCAGCGGGGGTTGTCTGCGTCCATCGTGCAGACCTTCCCCAACTGTCAGAGAGAATTCCACCTCCTTCCTGGACAGGAGGATCCAGGTCCCTTGCAGCTGCGGGGGATCTGGATCTTAGTCGTCTCATAGTCAGACCTATTTGAGGTCTGATTATAAGATGACCCGATTATAAGACAAGGGGTATTTTTCAGAGTATTTGCTCTGAAAAAAAACCTTGTCTTATAATCGAGCAAATACGGTAATTACTCAGTTTGTCTTCAGCAGTAATCTATCTTGGTCACCATTTTGTAACCCAGTTTTTTTGTGTATCCATGTGTAAAGATACAAACTGTATATTTTTTTTCTATCATGCTAAATTAAATCATTACATCCCCACTGCTTTCTTCAGCCACTGTATCTACTTCCAAAGCAGAGTTTTCCAAATATTTAACTTTTGCAAGTTACCACATGAATTTTGATATTTGTCTTTCATCTCCAAACTACAATGCGCTGTTGACTATTTATAATTGTGGGGATGGTTGCGTCTGTTCAAATACTGTTATGCAGCGGAAAGGTTTGGCTTTAATTAACATCAACACCTGGAAACCTTTTCAAAAGGAAGTAAATGTAGAAAAGATGAGTTGTTATTTGTTATTTGTGAAAATAATCAGTAAAACGGGGGAGAGATGTAAATTTAGCATATTGCATTAAATTACAAACAACTAATGGCCACTGCAAGTTTACTGCATATACCGTATATTATATATATATTATATATTATATATATATATACATACAAACTATAAGTAGACAAAAAAAAGCTTTGAAGAGGACATTTTAGGAAACGCCTTACAGGCACAGATGATGTTCACAATCCCTGTCACAGACACTGCTATCCTTTGTCCACTCACTCTTCCCATCTCTTGTTGGACTTTATAGATGTGGCCTATGAGAATATCAAAGTTCTGTCAATTAAAGGGACACATTTTTACCCTTAGAGGAAGACAACCAACGTTCATCCTGCCAAGACACCCAATGCACATTATCCAACCAGTCACACTTTATCACCCAGGTTAACTGTGCTTTAATCCCATAGGAGAGCAAAGAGGCCCAGACTCTTAAAATCAAAGGGGTCAAGGAAATAGCTGCCCCATATCACCTTTTCCCCTGTATTATACCCACATCCTTCTAGTAAATACCTAGTCTGTTTAATTTCACTTAGATGTGATTATACCACGCATGCCTAATCATTAAGGCCAAATAAGATACCAAGGCTGGAGTTGAAGACCCATTCATCAGGTAGGTCACACCAAAAACAATGGATTTTAATGGAGGACACAAAAACTATAGTTTGCACAGATCGTCAAAACGCCCAGGCCCTGATGCAGCTTACTCAATTATCTAGCATCTGAGATCCTTGTAGCTTGTAAAGAAGGTGTTTGCAATAATAATGGACTAGGACTACTGTACTTGTACTATGTTGTGCCTTTCTATTTTATCTAGAAACCAGCAGAGAGACTTTCTTGTTTTAAAGCAAGGAAGGTGTTAAATACAATAGGAATTGGGAAAGTAAGGTATTTTGACCCCCCTGGGCTGGGCACAGTGTAATTCTGTGTTGCTGTCATGTACACTCACAGTGATGAATGAAACAAGAAGGTTCTCCCAGGTCAGGCCAATAAAAAGAATATTTTGCCTAAGGGGACTTGTCGGGATTTTAGACATTATAGCTTATTTTCTTGTGTTAACAACTTTCAATAAACATTCAGTAGTTTTTTTAAAAAAAAACATGGTTGTAACTGTAGTATCTAAACTGTTTTAATATCTGATAAAGTGCCACTACACAAATTAGAGCAGGGCCGTAACTAAAAAAAACACAGGGCCCTGGTGCGAAAAATGCCCTCTCCTTCCCAACTTCACCAAGCAACAACTTCACCAAGCAACACGTATTTGCCTTCAAGCAGCTTATCAGTGCCATCCTTACCCCCAAACAACCTGTTTGTGCCATCTTTTCCCCAGCTTGTCAGTGCCCCAAACAGCTTATTTTTTCCCCAAACATCTGGTCTGTGCCATTATTTCTCGCAAACGTCTTGTCTGTACCGTCTTTGCCCTTCCGCTCCACTTCCAACATACATTCTGGCACACATATGTAAACACACTTACACAAATTACACACTTACTCATACTCACACACAAACACCTACACAATTACACATCCATGCTCACACACAATTACACATCCATGCTCACACACCAGCCTGCCCCGCTTACTTCTTACATCACAGCAGCACACTGTGCGAGCAGTCACGGTTTCACCATGTGGTCACCAATTTAGCTCAGGTTGGAAGGGCCCTTTCTACACAATTTTCAACTGGTACTAAGAGACAAGAACAAGTGGTTGCGTCCTGTAGTTATGCCACTGAATTAGAGCATGCATTGTGTAGTTATTAAAGATAGAAAATAAAACTTCTGCCTCTACTTAAACCAGGAAGCATTAGTGTATAAGCTTCTTGCGTACATTGAGTAGAAATCAAACTACCAAACCACGAAGTAGCTGAAGCATGCATTGACAAAAAAGGGAGTCCTAGTTCTAGCCATGCCTTCTCATCACCTCCATCCTATTCCCAGTGGCATTTTGGGTGTTAAAATGTAAGCAATGTCACCAAGATGTGGCTGTATCTGCACAATCCCTAGCATTTCCTTAGGGGGAGGACTCCTTGATGGCCATTCATGCCATGTCCATATCTGGGAACTCTCCGCATTTCACCCAGAGTTCCCAGGTAAAGAGCAGATTCTCTGGGTAACCGCAGAGAAACACAGGGTCCGAGAGCAGTGGTATGGCACACCCCAGTCTCTCCAAAAACGAGCAGCTTTCAGCGGGACTGCCCACTGACTTCAGCCGGACTGCCTACCGACATCAGTAGGACCATTTACCCTCATTTTGAAACTGGTAGGGCTCTTGGTAACTGTAGCTTGGATGTTTCCAGGTATGGCCATGGCCTTATATATGATGGTCAACCTGCTCAATGCCACATAACTTCAAACTGTGTTACCTGTGGAATCTGATTAATAACTTTGCTCAGATTAGCTTATTGATCACTCTAGAAGACCACAAAGTCTAATTTCAATAACTCCAGTTGGTGTTCCCTCACAAACTTTATGACATCAAGGTGCACCCCAGTTGTAAGGGAGGGGGTTGTCCTACTTGCCCCATTTCAAACTCCTCCCGAGGTGGAGCCAGTAAAAGCTAGGCAAGGAGCTCCCTGCAGAGCCATTTGCAGTGTCTCTCGGAGTTGCACACACATACTTGCACACCAAGGAGGCTCTGAGCAAAGCTGGCATGCCAGACACTCCTTTCCACCCTTGCAAGGACCCTTGTATGCGACTTTGTGCTGTACTTTGTCAATTATAGAGTCCCTGATGTACTGATGAGAGCTTGACTGAATGTAGCCAAATGGCGGGCACACCTGGGCCACGTACTACAGCACAGGAAGAATCTCTTGCACACAACCAGAATTTTCCCCTGGATGGTAAGGTCTCTATGTTCTATTAACATTGGAGATCCACTCAATAGTCAGCCTTGCTCCAGTAAGTTAGCCTGGCAAGGCAAGGAATGAAGGGAAGAGTACATCTTGCTATACTAAAAAATATAAACACTACATACACAAGATGTGAGGTGAAAATCCTGTGTAATTTTCAAAGCATATTCACACATTCAAATTATAAACATTTGCAGGAAATGGGTGACATGGAACATTTTATTAAGAATGAGTTTGCCTTGCATTTTCAAATACTGTATTGATGCTGCAGTTATTAATTTCAGACCAAACACGTCCATGGAAAAAGACTTTAAAAGCTTTCCTGTCTAAATCAATGCAGTGAGTGAGCCAAAAGCAATCATTCAAAAAGCACAGATTAAATCTGCGAGGGATAGATGAAGGGAATTTGTTTGCTAAACCCACCCAATGTAGAATTCAGGAAGTTACCCCACCTTCCATTAAGCAGAACAATTTAAAAAAAAAAGACCTAGGGCAGGAAAGGTGCAAAAGTTGTATGGCATGTTCTTTGATTTATAATTTATGAATATACAGAACAATCGTTGATTTTAGAAATGAACTACACAATAACAGGGCTCCATGTGAGATAAAATGAGGGGGAGAGTAAGTAAGGAAAGCTGTAAGAGCTGGAGTGCTGACGAGATAATGAGTTTTTATATATGTAAATATATATGTGTTGGAGTGAGTATGTGTTAGTGTATGGTGTTAAAGTAAGTATGGCGAGTGTGTGTTACTGTATGGAGTGTTTTAGTGCATAGTGTTAACCCGTGTATGTCTTATTATATGGCATTAGACTGCGCATATGTTAGTGTTTGGTATTAGCATGTGCAGAAGTATGGTGTTAGCATGTGTGTGCATTAGTAATGTGTGATCATTTAGGCATGCAAAGTTTTAGTGGTTAAGAGATGAAGCAACAGTAAAAAAGTGCATTATCTAAAGATAATATCTTATACTATACAAATAGGTCATCAAAATAATGTGATTTTAACTTGAGGATGGGCCTACAATCTAAAAGGGAGTGAGGGAATATTACAAAAGACATGAACATTGAGCAGGGCCCTCCTCAGCTGTTGTCTCTGTAAGTGAAATTGCTATGTTACATTCTACTTGTTGTGTCCTGTCCACCCATTGTACAGCGCTACGGAATTTCATGGAGCTATATAAAACAATAAATAATAATAATAACATGATTCTTTACAACTTGTATTACTCCGTCAGAAAACAAGAAGCTCCAATTATTTGGTACTCTGCTGCCAAACTGCATATTACTTTGCAGATGGTCAGTCTGGACTGCAAGTAACAACGAGGTCTAGTACCTAGCTATCAAGCAGACATTTTAGACTTGGTTAAATCTAGTTTTATCTAAAACTTAAGAGATTGGAATAACTAATCACATAGTTCTTCCATGCACACAATGACCATTAATACAGAGGTACCAATATACAAGGGTTCACTTTCTATGTTTCACCCAGGCACTCCGGTAACCAATGTACCCAGCAGCAGGAGGGAAAGCTGCATTGAAGATGAAGTAGTAGAGATACATAGCTATGCTTGTTTCTATGTATTAGACTATTATTTACTGTGTGTAAATGTCTGATGTTCGAATATGTGGATGGCCTTAGAGTGATTCTGTGTGTCACAATGTGTGTAAGTGTTTGAGTGTGTGTGTGTGTGTGTGTGTGTGTGTGTGCAGAAGAAATCCTGCACCCATGCATTACTAAAACTATGCCCACCCATATATATCATTCTGCACTTCCCCAGGTATATGAGAAGGTGGGAGAGGGCCCCACTTCACAGATTTCTGGGGGTCCTCCACTACTGCTTGTCCCACTCCTCTCTGATAAAATTAAGCTGAGCTTTTAATATTAATGCCTACTTGAAAATGTCAATTGTGTCCGATGGAAAAATTTGACTTAAAGATATGGCCCGTATGCTTTCATCTCATGCACAATGCAGGTGTTTAGTTTACGCATTTCTGTTTTTTTCATGGTTCTACTTTGTTTCTATAACTTCTTCATCTTTGCAATTGGGACAAGTATTAGTGTGTGTGTAGTGCTTATTGGAATTTTGAAAACACACCGACAAAGACTGCCATGCATCACCTCTTATGAATAACCTAAAAGCGTAAATATGTGTATTCAAATCATATAACCAAATGAGCTATGTCTTGCCACATGCCCACCTAGTGTTTTGTTAGAACAATTAAAGCTCAAAAAAGTCTTCAATAGTGTAAGGCTAGCCACATTTATAGAGTCATCCGCTTACATCTTTAATTTGCATAAACTATAATTGCAGGCACACCATACAAGTGCCCGGTTGGCCACAGGACAACGGTGCTCCATACTGATACTGCCACTCTAGTGGCAGATTAGGACCTGCAGTGTGAGGCCACAGGCCTGATGTGAGGGGCCACAGGCCTGATGTGAGGGGCCACATGCTACAAGAGTAGAAACAAAACGTAATGTGCGCCTGCATACAGTATAAGTCATTTTGAGGGCACTGCCAGGGATGCTTTTCATTCCCAAGTGCTCCTCTTTTTCATTCAGAGACTTGATATTCACTAAACCCTAAATTCATGTTGGTGTAGAACTGTTTTCCAGGCGGGAAGACACGTTGTGGTAAGCAGGAATGGCTAGTTTGATAGAATAAATGATGGCAGATTGCTGATCTTGATAAGTTTACTGATATAATGCTGGTGTGTTACCAAGTTTCTTATACTTTTAGGGAAAGTTAATAAAAGTTTAAATTTAAATGTTTGGTTTTTGTCTTGTTTTAGGAGTGCATTTCGCAAATGTTTTTAAGGATTTAGTTCCTAGACTTTACCACTTAATAAACTGGTCAATCGTGTTTGGTTAAAATGTTAATTTACATTTTCTTATGTATCGTAAATTAGATAATACTATATATATAT
>VKOC01005365.1:0-32229 GCA_009364415.1 Spea multiplicata | reverse complement strand
GGGTAAGTTGCAGCATTGGGGTTTTAAAACCCCAATGCTGCAACTTACCCGGCACATCCCACTGGTCTCTCTCCCTGTTCAATTAGTTAAATATCCGTACGAGCGACCAATAAAGTCGCTCGTACGGACATTTAACTAATTGAACAGGGAGGGAGACCAGTGGGATCTGCCGGGTAAGTTGCAGCATTGGGGTTAACTTTTGCATTAGGGGTTAACTTTTTTTTAAAGGGTTAAGGGGCCGTGCAAGTGAGCCTATTGGTCGCTTGCATGGCCCTTTAACCTATGGATTTCCGCTCCCGTTAAACCCTTCGATGCTGTGTTAGATAACGCAGCATCGAAGGGGTTAACGGGAGTGGAAATCCATAGGTTCGCTGTCAGGGGTTACAAAGACCGTGCGAGTGAGCCTATTGGTCACCTGCAGGGTCTTCCTCTGGCATCAACCAATTGGTTGATGCCAGAGGAGGTCCCTGTAGGCGACCAATAGGCTCATTCTCACTGCCCTGTAACCCGTGACGGCGAACCTGCGGATTTCCACTTCCGGGAACTGCCGCGATGCCGCGAAGCTGCGAAGACAAGGTAAGTTAGAAGAGGGGGGGAGAATGGTAGACGAAGACGAAGACAATCACGAAGATCTTCGTGGTGTGTGTCTTCGTCTTCGCCTACATTTTACCGCCGCCGTCTTCTCTTCGGCGTGTCTTCGGAACGAAAACGCACTCTTCGTGTTCGTTTCCATGTTCGCCCGAAGACGAATGCACAAGTCTAGTATTATTTATATTTCTCAATGACTTGGTCCTGCATATAGGTTAATAATCTTTTTATATAAATCACTTGCTGCGTTCCCCACTTAATCTACATATTTGTGTGTACCCTGGTGGATATGAAATCTCAATAAAAACAAAGGAAAGGTCTGATTTTGGGGCATTTTGTTATATTAGAACCATACATCGAAAGGCTTGAAGATGCTTCATCAACACTACCTCCACCATAAGTTTTCTTGGATCAGTCACCTGACATATGGTGTACGTTATTATTGTGTAAACATTATCTCAATAGGAATTTTTGGAACCCCAGTTCTATTAGAACCAAATAAATGTGTTTTAACTGGTTATTTAAACGTTGTCCTGATTACTACATTATAACCTTGTCATGGCTCAATGTGGCAGATCTTGAACGGTTAGGACAAACTATTCCTCATGGATTCAGTGTCAAGGTTCATGTTCACATCCTGTGAATGGGGTAACACAGTTTCATCAAGTAGAAAGTAAAAACATTTTGAATTTGGTTTGAGCAAGCCAGAGAAACGCTAAGGCTGAGACCATGATTAATAGTGCAGACACAGGCCATGACGTTATTAGGTCACATAGAATTAATAATAGTGGTATTCTAATTACAGCAGTTTGTCACTGCAGGATGGTGAGACAATTTTAAGGGCCCTTATTGAGAATTCTTCACTGAAGTCTTCTTACTAAAATTCATGAAAGTATAGAGGTATAATAATAATATTAAATTAGCATAATGTATATCATTTAAGTATTTAGCAGAAGATAAGCATCTATTCTACATGGAATAAATGCAAAATGTAATATTTAACAGCTAAAATATTGAAAACATACCAAACAGCAAAATATAAATATTGTAGACACTCTATATGATAGCATATACAGGTCCAATTAAATCTCACACCAAAGTATTAGATGTTATATACAAAAAGTGAGTCTGATGATAAGTTTGAAAGGTGTCCCTAGACACACAAAAACAAAGTTTTATTATAGTATTACAAGTATATGTGTAAGTATTTTTCTTTGCATGTGTTTCTGTCTTATCACCATTGCAGTCAGTGGAATATTTTTGCTGTTTGTTGCTATGTAATAAAGACAAAAGAGAAATACTTACACATATACTTGTAACATCCAATGACTTTTTGGCTTGATTAAGGTATTTTCCGGGTTCATTTAACCATATATTAAAGGAAAAAAAAACTGACATACCAATTTTAATATGAATTGATTTTCCTCATTATAGACATAAACAGAACACTTCTGAATATACAAATAAGAAACCCCTTGGCACAAACACAGTAAAGGGATTATGGCATAACCCACCGAAACTACCAATTGCTTTAAAAGTAGTAAGGCCGAGTGGCCAATGGAATTACTTTTAGGAGAGGCTGCCAAAAGCACCTACAATGGACATGTGAGCATAAGAACTAAACCACGGAGCAATGGAAGAAGGTGGCCGGGTCTGATGAATCACGTTTCTTTTACATCACATGGATGGCCAGGTGCCTGTGCGATGCTTACCTGGAGAACACACGGCACCAGGATGCATCGATTGAGGCCCCACCTCACAACCACAGCACACCTTCAGAGGACTAATGGAATCCATGCCTTGATGGGTAAGAGCTGCTTTGGCAGCAGAAGGGGGACCTACACAATATTAGGCAGGTGATCATAATGTTATGGCTGATCGGTGTAATATTAGTGTTTAAGGGATATAAAGAAACCTTTTTTCACTACAGTTTTCGTTTAATAGGAGAGAGTTTTTATATGTGCAGTTATTTTATGTCTATGGTTAAGCTCCACTGGATATGAAACATGTTAGGCTGTGCTGTCTTTATTGTCCCAATTGTGTACTATCTGTATATTATTATCATTTATGTTATATATAGCGCCATCAAATTCCATAGCGCTGTACAATGGGTTGACAGGATGTAACAAGTAGTATATAACAATTTGACTTACAGAGACAACAGGTGAGGAGAGCCCTGCTCAAACGAGCTTGTTTATGGATCAATAAAGACTTTTCATATTCACACTCCCCTTTGATATTCCCCACCTTGCACTAAGGAGTTGCACTCATTGCATGCACCATGGAAGTAAAGATAAAGGGAATGTCCACTAGCATTAAATTGGTGCTATTTTTGTATGCTTGGGCAGCCTTTCGGCCCTTTGCTGGTGTTTAGATTTACCTTCAGGCATTAAAACTGTCACTGGCACAATGCGGGAGGGGAGGCAGCAAACCTCATACATACATACATAACTGCCTTGCCCTAAAAAATGAAAATGTGTGCTTTGTAGTGGTTGCAACACATATAAAGTGTGTGGTATTTAGCAAAGTGGCTACAATTAGTCTTACCTTATTTGACTCCTCAAGCGCATGCCCTGTGTGCCTTATGGCAAATCTTTCTGGATACACGCAATGAATAATACAATTATTGGACAAAAACAATTATAACTGTACTTTTAGTTATCCACTATAATAAATACTAAATGCACAAGAACAATGTACTGTATATGGGCACATTCTTCTATATACAGGATTACAAAGTTAATATCAATGAAGATACTTGGACCGTTCACAATTTGGGGACGCAAAATGTTGGTTCATTTTTTATGCAGAACTTTAAAAAAAAGAATTATTGACGATCTTTTGTGCGTAGAGTGATTTTTTTTTTAAATCAAGAGAACATGATGAAAATTAAATGTCTTTTTTTTTGCTGACACCAAAGAGTTATTACCTTTCTTCGGAAGAGCTATGCCTGAGGTCTGAAAACTAAATTATTTGAAGTGACATTTGGGCATTTGAAGTTTGGGCTCAGTATGAAACATTTAACCTTGATTATGCTGGAGAGGATAGACACAGACACAACAGTACAGCGCAAAATTGAATAGTTTTATCAGTTGAATTTGTTTAGTTCAATGCAGCAACTGACATTTAAAAATATTGGTTCGAAAAGGGATTGATATTGGAGATTATCTGCCTGAGAGAATACCTCCCAAGTATCTATCTTTAGGAGAGTCTTTCTTTGGGACTCTTCTTTTGCCCTTTTCTTGAAACTCTTTGTTTAGTGGTGCCAATATATCATTATGTTCTACAGCCTGAAAATTCACAAAAAGGTGTATATATAAACAGGAGAATTGTAACTAGAGATAAAAATGTATAAATTCAATATAGTGTCATATTTTTGAATAAATAGCTATCAACAGGTCAAAAGGGCACACACAAATTCTGCCCTCCTAGCCACATTACTTACCACATCCATAAAATGAACGTGTTTGGTGATTATTGTTATTAATAATATAAATAATATTATCTTTTTATTTATATGGAACCAACAATTTATGCAGCACTTCCTACAACAAACATTCAAAGGGTATAATAAAACTCAAACTGATAGACGAAGACAAACTGATATATTTGGTAAAGAGGGTCCTGATCCCTGTTTTTAAAGACATATATAACCCCAAAAATGTTATACAGGGGACTACCATATATGCAGCTTCCTTGGGCCGCCTAACTGATCTATGGAGTAATAATGAAAGGATGTTTCTTATAATGCGGCATTTTTTTAAGGAGAGTTTCTTATAATGTTTTAATGTTAAAAATATAAATATATACAGAATGTCCCTGAAGTGGATTGTTATGCAAGTTTTACGTAATTCTGTGTTAGAGCTGTTACTGCGTCCTATCTGGGTCCTGACGGCATCCTCGGTGGATGCGGTGCTCCATGCCCTGCAGGCGCACGTGCACAGTATCCACGTGTAATGAATTGGGTGCATGCCTACCATAGGGCACATATCTATGTATATTGATTCAAACCACCAGCTGTTACAATAATTCATCTGTTAGCACTTTAACACTAATAGATTACGTTATATAAAGCTGCCAATCACTACCATCAGTGCTTGGTTATACCAGTGTCCCAACTAAAGCTGTCCTACTACTGTTAACATTATGTTAACAGTACTGTATACATACGTACCTGGACCTCTGCCCTGCTAGTCTTGTGTATCAAGTTTAACCCTAAAAATGGTTTTCTGGATACCTGCATCAACCCAAGCCTGGACTGTCTGACCATTCTCTTGTTTATCCCTTTGGTACAATGTATTGTACTCCTGGATTGCAGATCCTGCCTACAGAACGTTAGTGCTGACATGTTTTAGAATATAGCATACTTTACCAGGCGATTTGTGCATGCAGATTTCACTGGCCTCTTCCTGGTTCCTGTCTCTTTTTCCGCAGCTCTACTTATTCTCTTGCCTGTTCTTGTTCTTCTTTCTTCTGTCTTTTTTCTTCGTCCGCTTCTCCATGTTGTCCAGTCTGTTGTCCAGGCTTCCCCAGAAAGCATCTGCAAAAGGTGCAGAAGAAAGGGAGACATTGAGAGAACGTGAGTGTGAATTAAGTTTTTACATTAGTCCAGACCTACGTAAGAAAGTCAGTAGTGAGTCAGGATCCGTCTGTTTATACTGCATTATGGAGGATTGTATTATCGAAACACTACTTCAGCTAGAGATGTTACTAAACCCTTTCCTTTAAAGGTACCTAGTGGTGCATAGGCTTACTTCTCTAGAGATTAAGAAACAAAATCTATGCAAAGTGCATCTGCTGCATTTCATGTTGGGTTCGCTTAATGGGAAGCTCATGAATAAAATTGTTATACCACACTAAAATTATGGTAACGCTAAAAGCTTTACTGCTAAAAGGCAGAAAATGTAACCTTGTTCATATGGGTAAAATACACAATTTACAATAAACAGGGCATTTACTTGTAGTTTTATGTTATTACCATTTTTTGTGATAAATATATTCAGGACACCAGGAAGGTTATTTTAATAATAATACCATTGTTATTTTTATTTTTTCCTAAAGTCTCACACATGTGCACATGAAATATCTCTGTATGTTGCAAGTGATTATTTTTCTTCAGTTCTTAATTTGCTTAATCGAGCGCTAAAAGGGAAAAACACGAAAGCTTGTCAGCATATAATACTTGAAGAAATGTTTATGTTATATTTGAATAGAATTTTATGCTCAGATTTAGCTAATTTGCATCAAGGCCTAAAATGCTGTATGGATAGACACACTCACTCCTCAACCAATTCAAGTCATTCCTTGTACCAGCTAACCATGCCTTGTACAATGATACTCCAACTATACTTAATTTCTAAAACAAAAGCCACCATCCCAGGGCTCAGTTCTGGGACCCTTGTTCTTCTCTAGCTATACCTTGTCTCCTGGACAACTAATCCCTTCTTTTTTAAATTCTAGTGCAGATGATAAGCTAATTCACTTTATCTCTCTCCTCTGACTAAATATTGAATCTTAGATTGAAACCAACTACTTCAAACTCAACATCTTCAAGACTAAGCTTCTGGTTATTCTCTCCTCTGTCCATAATTCCTGATAGCTTTATCACTGTTGAGAATTTCATAATTCACATCCATTCACCCTCATTTGTAGAATATCTCTTGAATTATTTCACACAAGACACTAGTGAAATGCTCCTCTTTCCTTTGTGAAATCCCATCTGAATTATGGGAACTCCATAGTAACTGGACTTACAATAACCTATTATTTACCTTTTTATAGAAGCATACACGCAATTCTTCTAACACCCACAACTTGCATCCTGAAAAGAAATCATCAGTTCCCCCACCTTTGATACCTCCATGTCGCTGACTTCTTCAGAGCACCCTCTTTACAATCATGTTTCCACCTAAGCAGCCCCTCACCCTCTTAATAGATTCTAAGTAAGATCTATTTTCCTTCTGTACCAGTATGCCTTAATGTAATTGTCAGTTTTAATGCTATTGTTAATATGAATTTTTACTAGCACTACAGTATATGTGAATTAGGATGTTGTGGGTATCATGATGGCCAGAGGCAGATCTACACTAACACCTTAATCACACATACATATTCACATACCCACTAACACACAGTCCCTCCAACACTATACATTCACACATACAGACAAACAGCCACTCTAACACCATGCACTTACACATAGATACATAGAAAGTGACAGCAGATAAGAACCATTCAGCCCATCTCGTCTGCACAACCTCCATAGGACCTGGCCTTTATGTTACATCTAGCTTAGCCTTATTATTAGCCTTAGCCATTATTAGTTATAAAAGTGCGTGTTATACGCCGATAAATACGGTATGTAAATGTTTATATCATATCCCCTCTGTCACGTCTTTCTTCCAGGCTATAAATGTTAAGATCCTTTAACCTTTCCTGGTAAATTTTATCCTGTAATCCATGAACCATTTTAGTCGCTCTTCTCTGAACTTTCTCCAACATATCTATATCCTTCTGGAGATCCGGTCTCCAGTACTGTACACAATACTCCAAGTGAGGTCTCACCAGTGATCTGTACAACGGCATGAGCACTTCCCTCTTTCTACTGTTAATTTCTCTCCCTATACAACCAAGCATTCTGCTAGCATTACCTGCTGGTCTATTGCATTGTCTACCTACCTTTAAGTCTTTTGAAATAATCACCCCTAAATCCCTTTCCTCACACATTGAGGTTAGGAGAGTATCAAATATTCTATACTCCACGTACACACAAACACACACTCTAATACCATAGAGTTAAACATACATCCACACACAATCTAAAATCATACACTTACACACACAAATCCACTCTAACAATATACACTTACACATATATACACATGCATTCACTCTCTGATCCATGCAGCTCTCTTACATCCTCGTTTGTAGTGACAGATTGGGTCCTGCAGTGTGCTGCTGCTACCTGGATATGGAAATGACTGATGTGCATTTTTTGTTGGCCCCTGGCCTCAAAGTGGCTGTCCCAGTCCATCCCTGGTATATGGAGCAGAAAGCTGAGGCCTCCTAGGCGAATATAGGTATGCATGCTGTCTGTTTACTTATGAGTATCTAGTCTGTTTGTATTACTTAACTACAAAATACAGTTAACATATGCATATATGATAAATATAGGTCTGCCACCAAAGGGGGTACAACCACTGAGAGTTCATTTTGGCGGTCTGTTTTAAACTATAGATGCTAGACAATGAGCACAGATACCAAACATTACATAAAAACTGTAAACTTGAAAAATCGTCACCAAGTCCTCTCTTTTTTTTGTCATATTGGCCAGACCATAAGTAAATTTATACACCTCAGAGGACCTTATGAATGATCTAAGATTAAAAAAAGAAAGACAGAATATATAAAAAAAAAATATATGTTTTGTGTTGAATAAATCAGCTTTACAACATTTTTATACCAGTTCATTTACAGAATAAATGTAAAGGAACATCCTGCAGTTCATTTTGTGAGAACTGGGAGACTCATTAAGTGAATTGCAACATATGTGATAATGATAGTTACAGTTCAGCAGTAAAAATTGCACACAAAAGCAGCCTTAAATCAAGAAAAATGCCATTAATGTTATTATAGATTAAGATTACAAGTACTGTGTTTGATGTCCCTGAGTCGCTGTTTGGAATTAATTTTCATTAATGACCTAGTGATGGGTTCTTAGATTCTCCTCTCACTTTAAAAGAATAATTGCCTCCAATAGCATGTCTCCTAAACGTGACATTTAACTGTGATCACAGAAAATCAAAAAGGTCTCTGCTGTTAGATATACCAATTGTACCTCAATTCAATATAAAATCTGAGATCACCTGAGTTGCATAAGTTTCAGTGGAGATCTACTAGTAGCTTGTGATGAGGACAGAGCAAATTAATATGAGAATCGGTCTACTAACATACATAAGCTGGTAATTGTCGATTGACTCACATTCTTTTTTTTTGCATATTCATTACACTTACCAATGTACATTGAGGTTTACATGTCTAATTTTTCAAACACACATAACAAGTGGACAAGGAAGTGTTTTTGCTCTCTTAACATCATTAATATGTTTATTCTTGCACATATAATCAAACTCCTACACTTTGTAAGAGAACTAAATCAGATTGTTCATATACTTCTCTTCTGCATTCCAAAAGTAACAATGACAGTGAGTATGTAGTTCATTTTGCTCATAATGCTTATTTTGTGTGGGTGACACACAAATCCTTCACTCCTATACACCTGTGTAAGAAAGATGCACACATCATTGTATTATATGAAAAGAAAACAAACTCACAAGACAACCACTGATTGCATCCAGCACTCCTTTCCCCAGCTTTGATGTTTCTGATAAAAATGTCTTCCATTTTGGGTGTTACAGGGTAGCACATATACATATAATATATATATATATATTATATATATTATATATAGAGAGAGAGAGAGAGAGAGTAATGGTCGTCTCTGATGTGGCAGACCAGGGTTACAAGGTCCACTTTAAATGTTGAGGAACCAGGGCAAGCTGATGACAAGTGGGCTACTGGAACAGACCATACATGGACAAAACAAGAAAACCTGGAACTAATTTGGTGCTACTACCGCAGCAGACTCAATGAAAGGGGCTATATGAAGTGTGTGAGAGAACTCTGGATGTATAGAAGGTCTACATCAAGTGAGAAATAGCTAGTACCCCAACACTTCAACATAGTGAAGAGGAAGTTACTCTCACACCATAAGATTGACCAACTGCATGGTACAACCCAGATGTAAGGAGTCCCACAGATGCAAGGAGACCAAAAAGAACAACAAACTGTGCGGCTGACACCAGAAGCTGAAACTTTATTACCACCCCTGCAATTAGAGAACACATGAGATGAGCCATAAGATCATGGATAAACTAGCTTCAGTCAACCCTGAAGATCAATTACCAAGGCTCAGTGGAGGAGCACCATCGCCAGTATGCTATAGATACCATCGCTACTACCATAACTTAGACCAATGAACTGGTATATGCTACAGCTGCCATAATCCTGGAAATGCTTGGCTACACGCTGTGTAGTCCGAATGGCATGACCAAATACACAAAATGACAGTATCGAGATCTGAAGGCCGTTTTCCATTCATCCCCATAATGTTGTCCAAAATATTTTAGGCCCATTTTCACATGTATAACCTTGGGACCCTTGCTGTTAATTGGTTGACAATGTATACCAAAGTATTCTAGAGTCAAATGTGAGGCCATCTATCCATAGCTAAAGCTTAAAAGAAATAGGGTAATGCAACAGGACCATGATCCCAAGCACACCAACAAATCTACAACAGAATGGCTGAAAAAGAAAAGAATCAAGGTGTTGCAACGGCCCTTGCAAAGTCCAGACCTCAAGTTGATTCAAATGCTGTAGTGAGACCTTAAGAGAGCTGTCCATAAACAAATGCCCACAAACCTCAAGGAACTGAAGCAATGTTGGAAAAAAGAGTGGGCCAAAATTCCTCCACAACTACGTGAGAGAGTGATACTCAAGTTATTGCTGCTAAAGGTAGTTCTACAAGATATTGAATCATAAGGTGTGCCGAGTTTTTCACACATTACTTACTCCATTTTGGTTTTATTTTTGCTGAATAAATCATGACACTGTGTAATATGTAACCTGTTGTTTATCTGGGGTTTTATTTACCTATTTTTAGACCTGCTAAGGAACAGGTGATTGTTATTATGTCCTGATATGTAAAATCACAGAATTCAAAGAAGGTGTTCTTTCTTTCTCACATGTCTGTATAGATACATATACTGTGTGTTCATTATATATATATATATTTCTCAGGCCAGTATATCTGATCAGATGGGCATTTTCTTTCCTTGTCAATACAAACAAACTGCTACTCGCCCATCAATGATTCAGTGTCTCGGTTTCATGACAATTACCAAGTGTAATTGTGTTTATGATTCATAATTGATTTATCGCTCCAGCCCTGTTGAATGTCATTAACAATGCAGGTCAAGACTGAAAAGCTTGCATTATGCTGTCATGCTGCAGAAACGTCTTTGAGTATCATAATTTCATGGTTGTTCAGCAGTGCACTGGTTGCCTGGCTGGCAGAGAGCACTTTGTTCTCATTGTGTTCAATGTCCTTAGGGACTGGCTCTACAGAACTGCTGAAGTTGTTTGTTCATGGAAACAAACACACAAGGGCAGATGGATTTCTGTCTGTGATAAAGGAACGCTTAAACTGATTTGTCTCAGGGCATTACTTTTATGGCACCTTTAAGACCAGTACAATGAGTTAATAGGTTTCCAAATAATTAATGCCCTGTTATAATTTCAGGGGAAATGGCCAGGTTGATAGCTAACCATGGTGTACAGTACCTTATTTTGTGACATTTATAGTAACTGATTTATGTTTGGCCATCGGGTAGTTCTAAACCTGTTGTATATTTACTCCCATGTAAAAGCTCCCATGGCCACAGACACTGGTGATGTATAACAGTAGCTGGAGATTCACAACAGCTGCTGAGACAACCTGTTGGCTGCCAACAACAGCTGTTCGGGTATGTTTGGAATATAGACAGATTTACTACTTATTTTCCATGTTTTATTTTCCTATACTTTTTTTGTGACCACAAGGTTATATTATGATGTGCGTTTGTTGCATACAAACAATTATGGAGGTATCTACAGCAGTTAATGGCACAGAAATCCAACATTTACTGTGATGGCACACTTTAAATTTGGGCAACTCTATTATAAACCACCCGCATTGTCTTTACGCTCGATATACTGTTGAAGAAGAAAACTGGTGCATCAGGACATAAGAGTCCCAAAGCAGCTCCTGTAGTTCCATGGAGCGGTTATTAGGAAACTTTCACATTCAGTCTGTGTGTCGGGATATTGTGCGAACTTTCTATGCCGCTCAAACCTAGTGCTATTTCTGTATTTTATGTCCTTTGGTTGTAGCACCTGTGCCTTTAATTCTTCTGGAAGCTTTGGGAAGCACGCTAAGCTCCTCCTAGATCCTTCTTAGATCCCTTATAATGAATTATTAGACAACATTCTGTTTGGGGTGTGCGGTTTGAAACAATTGTTACAAATGGGTTATGTAATTATTCAAATTAAGAGTAAACACAATTTACTTGAGAATCTTATATTCTTCATTATCAAGCTGAATTAACTACTTAGCTACATTATTAGATTTCCATTAATTACAAAATAAATACGTATTGAGTACAAACTTTCTCATATACAGCAAAATAAATGGAGTTATTTTAGCAGTGATTTTCTTGTTTTGTTGTATAGCAATAAAAGTTGTGCAGTACTTTTTATTCAAACAATGCTGATTTAAAAGAAGCTTCAGTAGGAATATCCTAAGGGATTGCAGGTAAAACTAATCAACTCTTCTGTGATTTTAAGAATTTAATAGAAAAATCTATACTTGGCTTCTTCTCTGCTTGCTGAGGCATGTAATAAGATGTCTTACTTGCAGTGCTGAGTGTAAAACTTGCATTTATTTCCTATAAAAATGTGTTTTCTCCCAAACAGTAATATTTAAGACAAATGTATATTAGAGTATACCTTATAGTTTAAAAAAGAAACCATGTTTTGTGTTTCTCACTAAATAAATGTATTATTTTATGATGATTATACTATGTTGTGAGCCTCTATTTCCATAGCAGTTTGAAGATTTTGCTATTACTTGAAAAGTCATTCTAAAACAAACAGAGAAATTGTGGCAGTGTCACCTTCGGTTAGGTCTAACCACCAGGGATTGTACACACTCCGGTTGTCCATTTTATAGTAAACAGAAGCACAGAACAGGCTATAACATCTAAACAAGCAGCAGCTATGACAATGAGAAATGTTACATATAAGTAAGAACAACATTTTCATTTCTTTAACAAAGAAAAACAGTACTCATTAGTCTCATATTAAATTAAGAGGTAGAGGGCTATAAGAATAAAAAGGGGGGATACTTATTTGTTCCATAGCAATTCTGCAGTCCCATACGTTCATAACAAAGGCTAATGGGCCATGACATAATTAAAAGAGTCATAATAACTATATCATTTTCTAACACCATCTGTGCTCATTCAGAATGTGGAACTGTTACCACATATAAAGCACACAGAACACATTTTTTTTCAAGGTACTAAATTAAAAAAGTTTATTTTTATAAAGGCTTAACATTTCTAATTTTGTTATTTTGAGTCATTAATGTAATTCATTTTAATATTTTATTATCACTGTCTCATTTTTTATGCAGCTTTGAGCATAGCCTGCATACTGTATTTAAGAGGTTTAAGCTTGTCTGTTAGGACAGAGAACACAGTTCCAATAGCCAGTGGTTATTAAACTTAACTTACAAGTAACTAGACAATTAAGCCATTTAAAGCTCCAGTTATCATGTATGTATGGTGTGCACACAGATATACAAAAGTTTCCAGACAGATGCATCAAAGGATGGATTTACAGCTAAAGTACCCTAGACATAATTAGTACAGTCCTGCTACGCACACATACAAACACTACAGCATGTGCAATAATAATAATAATACATATACATACATAGAAGAGGGAAAAAACTATACACATGTAAAACACAGAAAATAAACAGTAACAAGTAGGTTGTGAAAATAGATTAGATTAAAATATAGATTTTCATGTAAATTGCTGTTTCTAAAAAAAAACACAGTAATTGTCAATATTATAAATGATACTTTCCATTCCAGAGCTAACTAGATGGTATACTTCCAGCTTGGAACCTTTTTTAAACAATTTTATGGTCAACAAAAGAAAATTCTGCCAAACACTAGTACCATCTGTGCTCTTCAGCATTTGGAACAGTGTGGAAGGTTTAGTGAGGCATTTCATGGCTCCAAAACAAAAAATCTAGTGCATTATTTTGCTACTAGTCACTTGGTTTATTTTGAAAAGATTGTGTTTTAATACTCTGCTAAACAAGAACGTTTCATCGAAAGGTTCAATCCACTGGCAAAACATGTTGAAAGAAAAGCAAGCTTTGTTCCAAATGAGCTTCCAAAATGTCCACAGTCTTTGTAAATTAAACGTACAGACCAGTTTTTAAAAGTAATGTTAATGTCAAAATCAGGAAACTGATCTCAGGAGGAACAACCAGTACCTGTGTATCGAACCCACAGAGGCCAGGGGTCCTGTCTTTCTGATTTATCATGGGCCCATCATGCTCCTCCAGCGGCCTGCTCCTCCAGCGGCAAACATTACTGTCCGTCTCTGGAGGGGTGCCCAGTGCCGGCACCCCCTGATGAGCGGTACCCGGTGCGGAACGCCCCGCCCCCCGCTAGGTACGCTACTGACTGGCACCAAAATGTTTGATGGTGGTACTTTTACATGATCATTTAATTGCAATAATACATACTACATAGTTCTGTTTTTTTTGTTAGAAAACATACAAATGTGTTGATATGTTGTATATACAAGAAAGTTAAGATAACATATCCACAAATATTTAATTGTGGAATAAGATTTCACTGTTTGTTAGTACGTAACCGAATAGCATGTTCCATTGCAAAAATGTTCTGCTAAACCTCTTTTTAACACAGTCTGCCATACAGACACAAATGCATAAACACAAAAGTCAAGTCACACAAAACACAGGAGAAATTAGCCCTTCTGAACTAACATTATAGCACCTCCAACACTTTACATAATGGAATGCAAGACATAAAGGCAAATTGTATACAGAATTAGCTCACTCACTGGCTAGTTCGTAAAACTAATCAACTGCCTGTTTAGTCCTGTGGAAAACATGAAGCCATGAAATCATCTACTCCTGTCGTGTGATATTAAGCTGAACAGTAAAGAAGAAAATAAACCATTTTTTGAATGATAAGGGGAGAAAGGGGTGTTTTTTTCTGATAGAGGCAATAAACTTTTCTTTGATATGCTTCCACTAACTGTCCTTGAGCCTGTGGATATTCTTGTCATTCAACATAATGGCTGTAAATAATATTTTATAGTGGTGATGACTCTTTCAGGTTATATTTTTAATATACCATGTACATTGATCATCATGCACAAAACAGCTTTGGGAGGCATGGAGCGGTGCCCTCAGAGAATTTTAACAACAGGCAAATGGAAGACTTAATCAAATAGCTCTTTGTGATTATATTTTCTAACTGCTGCCATCAAAAAGCACTTTAAAAACCTTATCTCTTCCATGCAGCCCACAGCATTGCCTTTGTAGAAGAAAGGCTTGTATTCACAGTCTTTGAGAAAACTTATTTAGCAAAATCTGCATCTTCTACTTTCAAACCTTGGTTTTAAAATCAGAGAATATTTCAGAGGAAAAGGGGTTTGTTTGCTTTTGTTGCATAGCTATTGCAGAAAAAGCTATTGCATACTTAAGCAGGAGAACAAACAAAACCAGAAGCATGGTTATTTTAGGGTTGTCTTTTGGGGTTTGAAATGTGTTCTTCTGAAATTGTAAATAGGTCTGTACTGCCAGATGTCTTTATTATCAATACAGCTCTTCATAATAGATGTATAATTATACCCTTGGACACAGTCATGTTCCCATTAAGATAAAAAAACGAAAAGCAAGTATACTAAAGTTAGCATTTCCTTTAAGAACTATGATACTAGCTGAGTTTTTTTTTTACATCAGTTTTGTTCTACTTGATTCTAAACCCAACTTAGACTACAATTGTACTTATCTAGACCTGTTTCTGGTAATTTTGTCTAAGAACCTGTGGTACTACTTTGACAGGTCCATATGTCTTATCCGTCCCACATTGCGGTGATCCGATCAAGTCCTGCGATGTGTGGCAACGATCCTCCTTCACCGACACTGCGCCTTGAGAAATTTCCAGGTATGCAGCACAATGAAGGAGCTACAGGCCACATGGAACAGGAGCCAGAGCTTTAGGCTTTAAAATGATTCCCAAAACAGACATGTTAATAGTTTATTGTTATCATTTAACGAAATGAAAAAGTAAGTGAGCGGAAGAAAATCTCAATCAAATATTTGGTGTGACCACGCTTTAACACTCAAAACAGCACCAATACTTCTAGATATACTAATGTAAAGTTTTTGAAGGAACTTGGCAGGTAGGTTCTAAACGTATTGAAATAACTAACCACGGTTCTTCTGTGGATTAAGGCAGCCTCAGTTGCTTCTTTCTCTTCATTTTATCCCAGAGATAAGAATCCCAAGATAAGATTGTGCAATGCTCAGAGCAACTGAAAAAAACAAGAGTTACATCTCAGACTCTACAGTCCTCAGCATGTTAAAGGTTCATGACAGTACCATTAGAAAAAGACTAAAGTATGATTTGTTTGGAAGGGTTGCCAGGAGAAAGCCTCTTCTCGCTAAAAAGAACATGGCAGCACGGTTTAGGTTTGCAAAGTTGCATCTGAAAAACCACAAGACTTCTGGAAAAATGTCCTTTGGACAGACAAGACCAAAGGCGAGATGTTTGGCCAAAAAACACAAAGTATTGGTCAAATGTATCAAATGTGAGGCCATCTGTCCGACATCTATGGCTGAAAAATAGAAGTATTGCGTAAACAAACCTCAATGAAATGAAGCAACGTTGTAAAGAAGAGTGGGCCAAAATTCCTTCACAACGATGCGAGAGACTGATAAAGTCATACAGAAAACCCTGATTTCAAGTTATTGCTGCTAAAGGTGATTCTACACGCTACTGAATCATAAGGTGTACTTAGTTTTCACACATGACTCCATTTTGGCTTTATTTTTGTTGAAAAAATCATGACATTGTGTAATATGTCATGTGTGTTGATCATCTGATGTTGTATTTACCTAATTTTTAGACCTGCTAAGGAACAGATCATTGTTATTATGTCCTGATATATAAAACCATAGAATTCAAAGAGAGTGTACTTTCTTTTTCACATAACTGTATATGTATGTGTAGGGAGAACAAAATAGATGTTAGAAATAGGGTACATTATGTATAGGGCAGACAAGCAGGATAAAAGAGGGAAGGGTGAGGGAAAGTTGTCAGCAAGTGAGGTTTAAAAAACATAGGGAAAAATAGAAAGGAAAGATGGCTGCAAGAGACAGAAAGGGTAGGAAAATGAGCTTGCTAGAAGCAGTAAATCCAGAGGATGGGCCCTTCCGGTGTAATTGCTCCAGTGGCCCAAAACTCCTTAATCTGGCCATGGCGTGACCTTGTATTGTTTTTGGATTTCTCTTTGTACTTCCACACTAACCCAAGATAGCTACACATACCCAAGGGCTTAACCTTCAAGGAGCTGGTGGTGTTGTAGATGAGGTCAACCACTTCAGTGCTTCACTTATCCACATAGGGTTCTGCCCATGACAGCCAGAAGTATGATATATGCCTCAAAACAAGATTTGTTATTCTATAGGTCCTTTCAGCAAGTGATGCACCTAAAAATATTTGTCTCAAAGAATAACTGACCAAGAAAAAGAATATGGTATAAAGCAATATATGGTATTGCCAACGGGCTCTTTTGGATATTCACTATAAAAAAACTGACATTCCTGCGATGAATATTTTGTATGCAAGAAATTAATTGATCATCAAAGTGTTTTGGAGTGGATGCAGGCTCAGCTTCTTGGAATAAACCAGGATAAAGAGCAATGCTTTTAATTACTCTTCTGTGCTCTCTGACAACATGCCAAGAGCTTCTTACTTTCAGCTAATGAAGATACACTACTGAATTGAATATCCATTTTCTGCATGGAGCCTAAGCCACAGAACTCAAAAGCTCATAACGCCACAAAATTTCCAACTGTGAATATGAAAATACAGGTGCCATAAATATAGTTCCTCTTATAATGATATTATGAGGACACCAAGGAAAAATAATAATGACTATAACAGCAAAACAAAGTCAAGGAAAAATTGTGCAGAGAGTGTTAGACACCTGGAAATTAATAATGGAGATGGTCAAATAAAAACCCATTTGTTAGGAATATGTATTTTAGTTGTACTGTCTCTAAATATTTTGGTTCTACTTTTCTTTTAAGTTCACAGGTCCACTGACAATTAACAGGATTGCCATGTCAGTGAACCTGAGCACTCTTAATGGGCTGACCACAGCATGTGGCTCTAGTCCCTGTGTCTCTCATAATAACCTAATATTAAGCAGATCATGAAAGGAAAGTTCAACTATTTCTACATGGCAGATTGATTTAGAGAAATACTACTATAGCCCAATGCTAGAACATGGCATGCATTGTCCTCTCTTCATGGCACAGCACAACCAGGATGGACAGTTAGGCTTATGGTTTGGAGTTTGGGGCCTTGTCCTCTCATAGGTAGATCCACTCCTAAAACTCATTGGTGGATGTGAGGGCATGGTGCTGCTCTCACATGGTGGTACGAGTTGCCAAAACATTCTTTGGAGAACATCAGTGCATAGTATTGTTTCTCTCATAGACTTAATCTTGATATGTGCCAACAAAGCCCTCTTACTTTATTTATTATGACTAAATGCTGTGGCCGTTATATTTTTTGTGTGTGGTTATGTGCATGAATGCTTCAAATGAGTATGGCCTGAAGATTGAATCAAAGTTAAGTAAGTTGTGGGTCTTTGGCAGATTTACCTCCAGAAATCAGGAGGTATGCAGAAGTAATATGTATTTTGATTCAAGGTACCGCTCAAATAATTGAACAAACAAAAAAAATGAAAACTCTTTCTAGAGAGCATAAAGAATTGATTTAGTAACATAGGAGTCTCTTCACTGGCCAGATCTGAATTTGTTTAAATAGGGGCTTGTGAAACACCTTCAAATAATTGAGCATATAAACTGTTTAGGATAAATATTCTTAGTGCACAAGCTGTCAGTGCTGGGAGCTACACATAAATTATGACTAAGCACCCTCTAAGGGTTCATCGATATTGGCATTTCTGCATTGAGATGTTAAGCTACTAATGTTACACTGCAGGTATGCTTCTGGTTATGGCATGAGGAAGTCGAAGAGAGTCAGGCTAGACTTCTTCTCCTAATTTGCAGGTACATTGCTCCCTCCTCTTCCAACATACATCATATGTAAACACACAAATTACACACACTCCACCTCACCCCACTTACACATCCATGCTCACACACATACACACAAGTACACTTCCATGCTTATAGAGGTATTATGGTAAAAATAAAAATGCAACCTATACTATGAATGGAATATCCTTGGGAACAACTACCAATGAGAAGGAATAAGGAATAATGTTTGACAACAGGCTTGAAAACAAGCAGCTGCAAGGGCCAATAAGGTTTTGGCATGCATAAAAAGAGATATTGATTCACAGGAGGAGGATATTATCTTGCCGCTTTACAGATCAATGGTAGGACCTCACCTTGAATATGCGGTACAATCTTGGGCACCAGTCCTTAAAAAGGACATTATGGAATTAGGAAAAGTGCAAAATTAATAAGGGGATTGGAAGATACTAGTTATGAAGTTAAAATTATATACACTGGAGAAACAGCGTCTTAGAGCGGATATGATAACATTATATAAATATATGCAGGGCCAATATAAAGAGCTCTTCAGTGACCTGTTTATTAACAGAAATGAGACTGGAAGAGCGGAGATTTCATAGCCGACAAAGGAAGGGAATTCACTGCCAAGGGAGGTGATGTTATCACATACATTAGATGCCTTCAAAAAGGGTCTGGATAGTTTTTTAGAAATATATGACATACATGGATATAAATAGAATTAATATGTTAGAGCTTCTTGATCCAAGGAGAAATCAAATTGCCTTTTGGAGTCAAGAAGGAATTTTCCCCCGTGATGGCAGAATTCGAAGTAGCTTAATTAGGGGGTTATTTGCCTTCTTTTGAATCAAGAGTAGGAAGGTTAGGTAGAAGAGGTGAACTTGATGGACTTAGGACTTTTTCAGGGGTTCCTGGCCCCCCCCCCCCCCCGCTTACCTCTCACCGCTCCTGCAGCTTGCTATCCAGCTGCTTACACAGCGTGCGAGCAGCCTCAGTTTCACCGCTGGGTCACATGATGTCACGTGACCCCCGATACGCTCCTGTCTCCCCATGCCGGTTCCAAATAGTTTAGAAAGGACCCCTAGTGGGCTGGTCGGTGTATATTGCACCAATAGTAACATGAGGAAAAATGTAATTTTAGTTATTAAAATCTCTTTCACATTATTCTGCTAACGTTCCAGTCTGTTTTTGAACACACACACACACACTCTTTCAAGTGCACTCAAGGCTAACAGTCTCCAAGTTCACACCCTCTGACAACTGGCAACGATTTTTGATGTCGGATGCCAGTGTCCTTAAGACTTGGCAGGGCACCACCAACTGTTATCCAAATCTCTAGGGTGTCGGTGAAATTGTGTCAGGAAATATAGTTACTATTTCTAAGACCTCTAGCAATCAAAGATATATTTTTGAAAATGTTGTTTATCAAATTCCAGTAGAGCAATTCCTTTGCAGGATTTGTTTGAAATTGTGAAAATATTTTTAATACCAATTCATTCAGAAATAAAGTTACATTAAAGGAACCAAAGGGATTATTTGCACTCTGACACAGCTTATACCTAATAATATGTTGTATTTATATAATTTAGCAGCCCACAAATGTTTTCTGATGGTTTTTCTAATTCTAATTTTTGCAGTGGGATCCTGTATTTACTGTCATTAGCTGCTGCAGCTGCTGCGGAACGCACATCTCATGAATCTCAGCCATTCATTTGGTTGGCTGAACATCATGAGAAATGTAATAACAGCACTTTGCCTATTTTGGTTCCAAGCCTTTATGTGGTGTTTTTTTTTATAACACTCTAAACAGCTATACTACACAACATTCTTGTTTCTTGACTGCAAGTCTCATGGTGCTGAGCAGCACCATTGCTAGTTGATTATCCTGGGAATAGTAAGTGGTAACTGTAGACTGGGCGTCGGGGGGCAGCTACACTAAGTCTACAGTGCAACACTAACTTTGATTGACTGCATCTACAATAATATCTACAATAATGTTGCTGGCTGAACACCATAGGAGTTGTAGGCTTGTGGCTAACCCTTACCACCCCAGATTTTGTAAACTGAATTCTCATGTTGCGCTGGTACACGCAGGTCTGTTATGTACTGTTACCATGATTATATATATATATATATATATATATATATATATATTGTTGAATCCCCAGTATTTATGTTTTCTGTACTTACTGGTTATTATTATTCTAGCAGCAAGCTGGGAATCTGAATATGTATGCCTTTTTTATGCTTTTTAGGTTGTATGCTCCCCTAGTTTGTATATATTTTTTAGGCTTCTTTTTGCCTCTCTAATGCCACTGACATTTTTCCACTTTCTCTTTTCCATCCTTTTCAGTAGGTCTACTTTTTTCGCAATCTCTTTCTGTTTGTTTCATCCCTCAGCAACTTCTCTACTGGTTTCCTTCTCCTCTCTGTTTTCACGTATATCTTCCTTAATGTTTTTTTTTCCTGTCTATTTATAGTTTAATGTTTTCTCCCAAACCTCTCCCAGTCTCACTAAGGTACATACATACTCCTCAAGCACCTGAAATAGCTTCAGTATAATAAGTATTACCACTAATATTATACAGCACTGAGAACGAAAAAAAATAATTCAATTCACAGTACGAACTGCAGCAAATTGACTCAGTGAGATTGCTATAAACCAGCCATCCATATCTATGAAGATAAAGTTAATAACCAAACACAGCTTAAATTTAGACATGAAAGGAATTGTCTGGCATGTCATAAGCAGTCTAGCCAAAAGCAAAACATCAAAAAAAACATGAGAGGCTCTAAATACTGTTACTAATAAAATGATTATCTCTCCTTAAATGGAAGACAAAAAAGGAAAAAAGGAGTTCCAGAACAGATACCTCTAAACGGACGTGTGTGAGGTCTGCAATTAATGAATCAGTCACTGAAAACTAAAGTAGATTTTGAAAGAATTATAAAGCCTGTCCTCCATTTTCTAGCAAACAAGACTATATTCCATCAGCAAACTACTCCAAGGCAATTGGGTCTACTCAACAGAGGTTCAATGACTGCAATTTGGCAGTTGAGTTATGATTATTTTTTACACATCTTTTTACTAAATGAGTGCACAGGGGTAAAAAGTATGACATTCACTATTATCAAGTCCATGGTGGTTCAAAAAAATTACCAAGGTTAATATACAGGTCTAAAAGTCTACAATAAATCGTAAGAGGGTCAAGGATTCAGTTGTCTTTAAAAGTCAAACATGCGCTAGTTGAGCAGATGGTTTTTATCAATCTGAACCGCCAACATGCAAGGACAATAATGAGACCTAAGGCGATGCAAATATTAATGAACGTGCAAATTTAAATAGTCGATTGGTCAGGAGGAAGTGAGTTGTATACTACTTGAAAATAAACAATGCTTGCTATTTAACAATTAATTAATTACATCACGCAACCAACTAACCCTTTAAAAAGGAGGGAAAATGCCTTCGTAGGTCCCTTTACAATAAATTAGCAAACTGCAATACGTGGGAAACACTTTTTTATATTTAAACTTGCATACTATAGGTATAGGTACCAGGTTTGAAACTGGCATCATATTTGTCTAGGATTCAACTTGCAAGCACTCTTATGGTCACTTTAAGACAAGCATGATGACCTCTCGCCAGAGGCGTATCTAGGGTATGGCACCTATGACTCGTGCCAGGCGGCGCCAGTGATCGGCTTTCAAACGCCATCTTTTTTTTTTTTTGATGCGGAGGAGAGAGAGGGGCGCCTAGCAACCGCTATGGACATTTTAAATATACTGTCATGGTTTGTGCAATACCCCTGACACTTTTCAATCATTTCTAAAGTACACTCTCAAAGATATTGTGGAAGTTTTCTTAGTAATGTATCTTATGTCATTCTAGTTTCTTCTTCCTTAACAGAACATCGCCACCATGTAAGCCAATGGTCTGTGACAACATGGTCTCTATGTTAAGTTAGAAAAATGAGCTTTTGAGCTCATTTTTGACTGACTTACCCCTACCTTCTAACCTGTCAGTTTCTAGACACACACTAACACACACTAACACACACTAACATACACAAGATACTAACAAAACCAGACACAATAAGAGAACCAGACACTCAGACCAATGTATATACACACACACACTAACATACCAACGCACACACACAACTCACCTACCCTCTGAAACCTCAGTGCAAGCTGCCGCACTTGAAACATTTGAAAAAAAAGTTTTTCCTTTGCTCTGCTTTCTATTGCTTTTCATATCAATTGCCATCTTAAGGATGGAAAATGATTTTAGACTACATGCATATTTAAAATACATTACATACAAGTATACAATGTTCTTTCAATAGAGTAGAAATATTTGTCTGCATAGGCTAACTTTCCAGTGATGTTTATGCCATAATTCCATATCCATACTTAGAATGTTTATATAAGTGCATCATTAGACGAGTATGTGATTTTTCTTCAGACGTTAAACTGTGTATACTGTCAGCTCTGTTGGTACCGTCTGTAGATTTTTATTTATAATTACCATTATAAATGTAAAAAAGTTTTTTATATATATATATAAAATATAAAGTTTTTTCCTTTAGGGAAACTATGAGACAGAGATATAACCCTTTTGAAATACACAACAGTAGCTCCTTTTTTTTATTTTCCAGCAAAGTAAAATACATTTTATGGACATATTGTGTAGGGTTGGGCAAATACGGTAAGTGTGCTAGATGTACCAGCCCATGTTTTCTAAAAATATTCAAAATAAGCTTAAAGCAAAAATACATAAAAACTGAAAAATAGCTGCACAAAAATGTACACTTACAGTAATCAAAATATGTACCTAGGAACCAAACTGAATTGCACTAGCATTTTGGCTAACTTCTCTATTGGCTTACCTTGGTTGTTTTTCCAATGTTTCTAAGAGTTCTATTGGAACTCACAGCAAGGTAGGAGTCAGGTTGAGTCAAATTAAAACTTTTTGCTCTTATATCTTTTATTTGATATGTGTGAATACAGTATATTTGCTTAAAGATCCACCCAAGGATCTATAACCTTAAAGCTGCGTGCAGGACAACCTTGGATTTTATATATATATATATATTATATATATATATATAGTCTGGGCCAGTATAGTTTAGTTGGAGAGGGCCCAATTGGGAGCTAGGTTTTCTTTTTATGATTTGTTTTTTGGGGTTTAATGCGCTGTTTTGTTACAAGCTGGTGTTCCCGACTCTGATTGCCCTATAGGACTGTGCTTGGGACCCCTAAATGTCACCTGTATGGCCCTCATTCTACAGGGTTTGTCACAATATATGTATATGCACATATACACATATACAAAACAAACTCAAAGAGCACACCCAGGATTTCTACTGGAAACAGGAGACAATTTATTAACACATTGAATAGAAACTTGATATTTTGTCCCCTCTTCCTCTTGTGTGTAAACAAATGTTCTCCAGCAGAAATCCTTGGTGTGGTCTTTATATCGACATTGGTCTGAAGATGCACCCAAGTATCTATAAACTTGAAACTGTGTGCAGGGTAGTCGTCTGTATGTATGTATAACAATTTTTAAAAAATCATTTGACATATTACATTTTAATTATTGTTCAATGATTATTTAGAAAAATCTTTGTAACCATATCAGGAATATTTGCTATGGAACATGACTAAAACAAAAATAAATGACATTTTTTGTTCATGTATTTTTTATATTCTTGGCCATTTCACTAAACTAACACGTTTTTGACGTTTGTGGTCATAGCCGCGTAACAGCTCATGAGTTAAAAAAAACAAAAGGTTAATGGTTTGCGTTAAGCTCTTGTGAAATAAGGCACTAAATATTCACCGGCTTCAAATAATATTTGAAAACCTCAAGAATGGGAATGCATTCAGGTTTATCTCACTGGTGTACACATTGTACCAGTAACAGGAACATGTTTCTGAAGCACTGAACACACTGCCTGGATTTGACTTCAGTCATAGAAATCATTTCATTTTTTAGAGCTCTATAAATGATTTATGATATTGGTTGAAAATGCAGCATATTCATATGAACAAACTTTTGGAAAAGTCGGCACAGAATTTATAAGCTGTTAGCCTTTTTTTTTTCAAGCCGACACTTTTATTGTTCAAGACCGAGCATGAAAGCATAAGATCAGGGTTGCTGTTGCTTACATTACATGGGCATTTATCATGCTTAACAAAAAATATCACTTGCTGACAGAACAGACGGCACCGGTTGTAACAGTTAATGCATGTGACAATAACCATAGTTCACACTATGGTGGAAATATCAAACGGTGTGTGTGTGATTTTTTTTTTATGCATATTTATCTACACCAAGAGGGTCACTCTTCAGCATTATCAGATGGTCTATTATGGAAGCTCCGGGAGTTTGAGAAATGTGATGCATGACAATTTAAAGGGTGCATTATTTTATGCCAAGCAAGCAGAAGGCATATTGGTAGTGTGGAGTTCTGATTCTGGAGCCAGAATAACTATCACAGCCAAATAGGCATCTTACTGGGGCAATCTAAACTAGGTGGGGTACTGGCAGTCATCTGCCTCGTTACTTTTTGTAAATATAACTGAATTTTAAGACTTACATGGCAGCCACCTTCTCTGTTCCTAATTACTGTCGCCAACTATTCTGGTTGATTCTGATGACTCTGGTTGTTTTTTGCTTTAGCTTAACCCCTTCAGGACTGGCGTTGGCAAACTGTGTCTTCCCTTGAAGACCTCAGTTTTTTGTAAATATTTAAATGAGTGGCTGCTACGGATCGTTGGGGACACCTAGGGGTCAGTAGCAGCCGCCCCTAGCGATCCCAGCGTTCATAGTGACGCTGGATCGCGCATCATCGATGACGTACCTGGTACGTCCCAGTCTGCCGGTGACCTTTGATCCGGAAGTACCAGGTACGTCCTGGTCTTGAAGTGGTTAAAGGATGGAAGTTTAAACTATAAGTCCTCGTGGCCGTTTTTTTAACTGGCCACCTTCATTTAGACATCTACATATACTTGTTTCCCTTAATGTGTGTTACCCTGTTACCTTGAAAAATCAAATGTACAATATACATATAAAAGGTACAATCATAACTTCTTATAGATGTCATCCAAGTCGGAGGAGGACAGAAAGTCAAGGTCTTACTACAGCATATTGTAGACCTTTACGTGATCAAATAACAGCAATTTATCCTCCAATAAGATCTGTGTGGGTGAGCTAGAGCTTCATACAAAGAGCAATTAAATAATCAGTAGCACAAGACAATGCATTTTGTTCCAATTGCTTTATGAAACATCATTAATTTCAAAGACGTTCTAACTCCGTCTCAGTACCACAGCGGTTATTTCCTTTGTATAATTAATCAGCTCTGAATATCCTGTAGCACAATTGGGAATTATATGTCTATGTTTTACCCATTCACTTCCACCCTGTGCCCAAAGTTACAACACTTTGGTAGAAAATGTATTCTTCAGTTGAGAGAGACATAAGAGCAATAACTAAATAATAAGGATATGATAACTCTGAAGAATAGCCCACAATAAGGGATTGGAGGCATGGCTAGAGAACAGGGCTCTATCAAAACGTTTTGTTTGATTTTTTGAGCTGTTTATCGCTACTTATCTAGTTATGCACCATTTAGGGAAGAGTTTGAGCTCTATGATGCAGGAACCTCCTCACTGAATTTATGTGTAGATATTGTAACCCGATCACCATGTCTCTATGACTACTATTCTTATTTGACCACACATATTGTACTTCGCCCTTTATTATTTTGTAAACTGCAAAGTACATCTGTTAGACCTATATAACAGCCCTCAACTCTCACCTCAAGGCACACATAACAGTCCAAGAATTAGGTATTACTCAGGTGTGTCTAACCTCAGGTGTTTTTAAGTTATTTTTTGTAAAAAAATTGCAACACCTTAGACACACCTGAGTAATACCTAAATCCTGGACTATTAGGTATGCCTTGAGGAGCACTGGTATAAAGCATGCTGTCACTGAACTCTGTGTTCTGTGGAGTGACAAATTATGCTTCTCTGTTTGGCAGTCTGATGGGGAGTCTGGGTTTGGCTGATGCCAGGAGAATGTTACCTGCCTGACTGCATCGTGCCAACTGTACAAAGTTTGGTGGAAGAAAGATAATGGTATGGGGCTGTTTTTCAGGGGCTGGGCCCCTTACTTCCAGTGAAGGGAAATCTTAGTCCATCAGCATACCAAGACATTTTGTACAATGGAATGCTTCCAACTTTGTGGGAAGACCCTTTTCTATTCCAGCAAGACTATGCCCATGTCTACAAAGCAAGATCCATAAAGAGATGGTTGGACGAGTTTGGTGTGGAAGAACTTTACTGGCCCGCACAGCGCCTTTATCTCAACCCCATCAAACACTTTTGGGATGAACTGGAATGAAGATTGTGAGCCAGGCCTTCTCGTCCAATACATTTTTCTTTTCAGGGATAAGTGGGCCTATTTCTTGGTTTTGGACCTCAACATCTCAAACACAATCAACACTTTATACACATATTCAGGTATTGATGGCAGCTGTTAAATTTCTCCCATTTCTTGCAATTTTCCAAGCAACCAAAGCTTAGCCCTTATAAATTGTTCTTTGGTAGGATTTCCCCATCATCTTCATACCCTTCCCTTAGCACACCCCCATATTCATGCAAACTTATATTTAAACATATTCTCGGATAATTTTGAGGTGCAGCCTAGCTCTGCGCTGGATATGACTGGCACAGCGCTCACTGGCAGACAGTTGGAGTCTGAATAGGAGATCTGTGCCCCAGTCTATTCAGATCCTCTTTTCGCTTCCACATGTATAAAGATATGGCAGCCTCAAGACAGGCTATCCTGCAGTGATGACCAAAAGTATTTGACCTGGAGAAACAATTCCCAGGTATGGTCATGGCTGATGTCACCTGTATACAAATACTGCAAATACTACTGGTGTATGTAAATACTCGTAAGGGGAAGCATTGAGGGCTTTTTTATTTTGAATTTGATTATATTATATCCCCCATCCCCTTTATTACCTTCCTGTTTTTTTTTTGTCATTTTAAAACCTCTTTTGTTTTCTTATTTGTCTTTTTAAACCATTGTTATTTTAATAGTTGTGCTTATTGTAATGGAGGGAGACTATTATTTCAACTTCTCCTTCTGAAGACGTTGCAACTCAGGGGTTCTTAAAGCCTTATGTTGCTTGTTTTAAAAACAAAACTTGCATCAACTCAAACGTGCTGAAGTTGAGTGGATGGAAGCTGAGTGTTATTTTATTCATGTGCGAATGGTACTTTTTTCCTGTTTGCTTCTTTCCCTTTCTTGGACGCTGGTGACTTTCCTAGTGGTGACCTGGCTGCTGACCACATTATGTACTAGTCCCGATGTTGGGCTGTAGAATACCTGGAGCTTTGCTCAGAAAATGGTGTGTGTCCTACCTAATTTTGCAAAATGACTTGCTCGATATGCTAGGCAATCAGATTCTATCTACCTGCTGCTTTTTCTCCACAGCAACATGCGTGCTTAGTGCCCACTGCCCAGTACACCTACACCAAACAGATGTAAAAAACAGTTTGACAATAATTATACACTATTTTGTGGCCAACTAGCCCATTAACCACATTGGGCAGTAAATCCATCTGTCTTAGCATAGAAAGTGTGTGTGTGTGTCTGCATTCCACTAACAAAAAAGTAAGAGTTCCAAGAGCTCTGGGAATGCAGGTCACATCAAAGAAAAGACAATTTTACTATTAACCAACTTAGTGATTAAAACTACTTTTTATGTAAAGAATCGCCTAATTATGAATCAAGCATACCTGTGAAATTTTCACAGAGGATTTGAATATTACTGCTGATTAGAGGCCCCCAGGGTCATCCAGTGCCCACAGTAGTAATGCCTACTGCTTGCTCCATTTTTGATTCATCACGGTCGGGTATGGAGTAGGATTAAAATACCTCCGGGCAAACATCGCTGAACATTCTTAGGCATGTCCAAAAGAGAGATAATAACTCTCTTTGCGTAAGCATTTGACTAAAGTTTTCCAGATGGAAATGACTTGACACAGAACCGTAGAAACCTGGAATTTAATGGCAAATAAGAACAATTTGGCCCATCTAATCTTTTTCCATTTTCCTGATGCAAAGACTCCAACTTTAATCAGTCCTTGGTCCTGTCTTAAATTCAAACAGCCATATGCCTATCCCATGCACATTATATTCAGTCACATTCAGAAGTATGGCTAATTCAGGGGCATTTGATGGCCGTTTCAGGCACCTTAATGACATTACATATTCAGTGTGTAAAGAGAGAAACAGAATGGCCAGACAACAAAAAGTTAACAGCAGATTTACAAAAAGAAAGAAAAATGCTTTTATTGTGCATCAAGTGGCACAGCCTTTAAGTATAGAAATAATTATAGTCATGGGATTTCGAAATGGACATGTCTGTCAAACCAGGTCATTTTAACATCAAGTAAGTCATGTCAGTTGATCTTAACAAAACTCATTTTACGCATGAATCCCCCTCTTCTTCAGCTGTCAATCAGAACAAGGCTTTCTGCATTCAGCATTTAGTTTCAATAAACTGACGAACATTCAAAACGCTAAAAGGTATACATAATTGAGGTCAAATCAGTGAGGAAATGTAAACATGCATGGGCATAAAGCTATCCCAAATCTAAGACAAGACCAAGGACAGGTTAAGGTCGGAGACTTTACTTCAGGTATAATGGGCAGACCAGATGAGCTAAATGGTTCTTATTTGCTGTCAAATTTTATATTTCTTTTTTCTTTACATTTTTCAATGTTTTATCACTTGTCTAATCAAATTAAAGGTGTTGTTCCATTTAGACAAAACATTAATTGCACTCTCTAGTATGTTATGATTACAAGTTTGCTTAGTTTTATTTGCTTATAGTGATAGTTTCTCTAAAGATTAAATTACATAACTACAGAAATGTTTGAGGAGTCTTTTCACTTTCCAGGTCAATACCCTATCAATGCCTGTTATGTGTTACATGGCAATTCAATGTTCATAGGGAAAATATGAAGTAAAGATATCTAAAATTTAATAAGGTATTATCGGCTTTGAGCAATTTGCAGTACTAGTAATGATGTTCCTAATCCTGTATAGTGTTTCCAAAACATTAAAATTAAGCAGGGTAGGTGAAACTCTCTTTAAAATTATATCCATGAAGTCACTTAAAATTTACATTTCTGGAGGCAGAGTGGCATATAGGGGGTATAAGGCATTTCTGGAGGCAGAGTGGCATAGAGGGGGTATATGGTATTTCTGGAGGCAGAGTGGCATATAGGCGGTTAAAAGGCATATCATGGGGCAGAGTGACATATATCGAGATTGTTTTGACACAGTTGGTCATGGCATGCTACTTGAAAGGTAGACTGTTATATACGTAGCTTGAAAGTCTCCTGATCAGGGCCGGCCCAAGACTTAATGCCGCCTGGGGCGAAGTTTAAAAATGTTGCCCCCCCCCCGCCGACGTCAGGGGGGGGGCATTTTAAGCTTCGCCGACGGCATTATCTACCCTTACCCCCCCCTTTGTACTTACCTTTAAACAGTCCTGCGGCCAGTCTCCCTGCTCTGCCACGGTGCCGGCTTGTAATGCTGGGCGCCGGAAATTGACGTCACTTCCGGTGCTCAGCATTACAAACCGGCACCGAGACCGAACAGGGAGACTCGCCGCAGAGGAGAGAGAGAGGGGCGCCGAGCGGGTAAGCGAAAACCCCTCTCTCTCCTCCGCTTAAAAAAAAAAGCGCTTGGGGCGGCACTTTGCCGCCCCTTCAAAAGTCCATTGTAGGGCCGGCCCTGCTCCTGATCATATACTTTATTTAATACATTATAAATATCCTGGATCCATCATTTGTGAAATAAGCAAGGTATGTATTACTTAAAATAATAAAATAATTTATAAACAGGAAATATTTTGAGGCAATAAACCAAAATGCTACTATGCTTCAATACCATTCATTTAATATGCAGACATGTTGCTGATAATAGGCTCTTTCTTAATTTTTTGGTTATTCTGTCAGCATCCTATACTGCTGCATTACAGGATACTTCTAATTCTGTTAGCGAATAGATAGACCTCATAATAAAGCTGCCTGCCCATGAAGAGATAATGAGTTCAAATGGAAGATAACAATGTACTGAAAACCCATTATAGTTATGATGAACTGAATTTCCTATATAACAGAAAATATTTGGGAAAGCAAGTTCTGCATCCTAATTCAGCAGTTTGCAGCCATTCCTCTGACCCACTGGCCCATTGAGATGAAGAAGGACAGGCTCATAACCTTGAATGTATCTGATTATTTAGCAGGGTCTAATAAGTATAATGGATGAATACATCTCAACTAATTATGTTATATGATAGAAATTTACCTCTCACTAACAATAAATAGAAATACTTAATGTTCATTTAGAAACAGCCCAAAATTAATTTGATTATTGTAATAGTAATTCTATGCTTATTACGTATTAAATGCCTTTTATTCCTAATTATCTGATTTATGTGATACTGATGAACTAAAATTACACCTAAGCCTTTTTATTTCTCTCAAAACAAAAAAAAATTGAAATGTGCAGATTTCAAACTTAGAGTGTGATTTACATGCCCTCTACTGGTATCCATGGAATGGTACAATTGTCCTTGTATGTTTAAAGCACAGTCACATGGGTGCAGTAATGGGTTAATTAGTTTAATGAAAGTATAAAATGTTTAATTAGAAAACAGATGTTAAACTTTGGAAAGCAATATTAATTCACTGCAGACATCACAGTGATAAGCCACTTTGTAAATAAGATATTGAAGAAATATTGAAATGTATATATGAAAGATCTTGGTTCAATTTAAATATACATTTCCTAATCAAGACCTTCATAGTGAACAAAACCTCATCATTTGCTCGATTCTCAGTAACCCAAGTACCTAAATTATAAAGGAAAGCTGTCTCCTGCAGCATATTCCCAGAAAAATAGTTATGGCTCCCTAGGAAGTAATAGGGTTGACGCCTAAAGACTTCAGCCAAAGTTGGCTAGAGATCTCATTCTGAGAGATCTGACACACTTCATGTGCATTACTGGAACAGTATCGCACAATTGGTATTCTAAAAAGCATGATTGTGCACGTATTTCCCACAAACCTGTGATATTTACATTTGCCATCATTATTGTGGGTCAAAATCATAAGCTCTCATGTTATCTCAATGTTCAAATTTTCAAGGCACTAAGGGACATCCTTGGCATCCTAAAAGTGTTTGGGTGCAGTGCTTTTTTTGTCTTTTATATACTGAGAATACGGCAATTGTTTATTGATAAAGGAGGAGAAATGTCAGTACAAAACTAGAAGCGCGGGGGTCTACTTGGAATCTAAGGACGTTTTACCATATTTGCTCAAAATCGGAATATTAATTTAGGAAAAAAAGAAAAAGCCTGAATATAAGACCCTATAGGAAAAAAAAGTTTTACCTGTAAATGTTAATTCATGTAAACTATGTGAACAATTGTTTGTTAATAAAAGCTATGATTGAGAAAAATATTTTGTTTTTTTTCCTTTTTTTACAACCTGCCCCCCCCAGTTATGCCCATCTGCCACCAGGCTTGCCGCTCTGC
>VKOC01005364.1:0-13309 GCA_009364415.1 Spea multiplicata | reverse complement strand
ATATTATTTTTTCTGATATTGTTTTTTTAACATCTTGAGCACAGTCACATGAGCACCTCTTTAAATGTTCTATTGAATGTTTTTATAGGTATATATTCAGTCTTGTGATGTCTGAATCTGTGTGTTACAATTTTGAAAGACAGTAATGTCACCATGAAGAGATGACTGGAGACCAATAAATCCAAAGCTAAAGAAGAAAATGAACAATTTCATTAAAATTGACAGTATAGAGATATGACAATAACATTGGCACGCGTTAATACCTACTGCTACAGACGGAGAACAAGGCATTGCCCTTTCAAGCTTATAGCCTATTCATTAAGAGTTAACGAAGAGGAAGTGTTACGTTAAAAGGAGTATGTCAAAATAGGAAGGATTAGGTGGGTTTTGTATTGACTCTACTTCATGGTGCATCATTCCATATCTAGTTTTATCTTTTTATAAAGCAATGATAACAATTACAGGGCTGCTGATTAACTGGTTCCAGATGCCTGAACCCGTATCTCTATCTATCTCTATCGTATCGCCATGAGTATGAAAGTAAATTATATCAATTCATGTTCTGTGTCCATTTTTTTCCAGTTACATTTTTATTGGTTCCACCTAAAAAATAAAAATATCAAGACGCCAAGCAACAATTTACAAGTTATGTCTCTATCTTGAGTACAATAGTCATGGTCTGAATGTGTTGAAATGATTTTAAATTATTTCTGAGAAAAATACTCTGTACTTATGCTTGGCAAGGTCTTGGACAAGCTGTGATACCCCATCCCCTTCCACCGGTAATGCCTCCTTCTATAGGTCTTAAGCACAAAAAGCTACTTTTCCTGAAGAACGAACAGCACTAAGGACAGCGAATCACCACTGACTAATGTGGGTACTTCAATAACGATAGAGGACTCAATTCTATTTTGAAGTCGTTTACTGTTCTATTGTAACAGCTCTGTGCATATAGTGTGATAAAATATATGTGTAATACACAATACTGGTGCAATCAACGGAATGGCTCTACTAGATGCTTTATTACTGCGGCAGGTTCCTCCTTTCTCATGTTTTTTTAAAAAGGAACATTTTGTGCAATATTTTTGTTGTAATTCCGATATATGTCTATACTGATGTCTACAACTGCCAAGAAGATCACTACTGTCGAGACTTTTAAGTCCAATTGCCATTTTATTATTTTCAATTATTCCAGTTAAATTATTTAACAATTGAATATTATTCTGCACGTAATACTCACATACTTATCTATATATAACATATAAATGCTGCATGCTATAGTAAAACATAAAATATGAAAAAAAAATCCTAGTCAACAGATTGAGGGCACGAATATTTGCATATACAAGGTTAATTCCTCTTATCATTTATCTTTTGGAGTAAATACAACTTATTTTTAGAACTTTTTCTCAAAATAATTCCAAGAACATATGTTATATACAGATATAATGATATATATTCTTCCTTACTGGTCTCCTGCCTGCATTGGTTTCCAAAACAATCATGGTACTGGACTAATTTTTTATGTGAGAAGTCTCAAAGTTGTCCATATATACCCCAGATGACTGGTTGTAGAACAGCACATCAAAAGGGATGGTTTAGGGCCTTCATGAAGTCTTTTTTAACAACTTTGTGGTGAATTGATAGCAATATATTAAACCAAGGATACCCAATACACATAATTTCTATACAATTTGATTTATGAACCCAATTCCTGCTTTTTTTCTACACATAATTGTGGCTTTTAGGGCTGTAGAACCCTGTGATACCTTCATACTAAACAAGCATTCCGAGCTCCTAGAAAAGTGGGGCATCGGGGGAGAAAAGAGGCGCACACATTTTAGTCAAACTTGGGCATTACGGGGTCTAGATGGTCTGTGCTGAGAGGCAAAAGTATTTTGTGTGTTACCAAGCCATAAACATAGAGCTAAAAGATGTAGGCCTCCATATATCCATATCCATATTGATATACCTTTGAAAAATAAATCTAATTTAAATTTAATAATCAACATCTTCGCGGCTGTAAAAATTTGTTTAGCACGTAATTGGAAGTCGGAGGATACTCCAACTTGGTCGCAAATAATCAACCAAATTGAATACCAACACAAAATGGAGAAACATTTCTATAGCTTATATAAGAACATACAAAAATATGATGAAATTTGGACACCGTGGCGAGAAACAGTTCCTTTAACTTCAGACATGGTAATCCTTGACAATTAAGACTTAATAAACATATATATCCTTTTCTTTCCTAATCCCTATTACTTTAGGGCTAATACACCTGCCCTTAGCCTAATTTGCCGTAAATGTAGAGTGTATGAATGATAGGATTTTGATGGAATATAACAAGGATAAGATTGTAATCATATTGATTATCATGATTTATTCCTATGCGCTTGATATGTTTGTTATATGTGTTGTAATGTCATGTCATGTCATAAAACTTTGAAAACAATAAAAAAAAAAAAAAAAAAAAGATGTAGGCCTCTCTACAAACTCATTTAGCAAACTGAATTGTCAAAGAATAGCATTATTAATGAACTTAAACTATAAATCCAAATAGACTCAAATTCTCTATGTCAAATTTGCACTGGTTTTCAAGTGAAAGGATGATTATGTGAAGATGCAGTTAGACAAACCCAGAGGTACAGTACACACGAAAACCGGTACGGTTTAATGAACATAATAAAATAATCAGATATATTACTGTGTGTTGACGGTGGCAGATATACTCCAGCGAGGGAGACAAGAGATGACAAAATTAATAGGCCATAGTTCAGCGCTTGCATTCAACCTGGGTTTGTTATATGAGGTACTAGAAATATTATATGCAAAATCATATTGTTACTTTATGAGTTTCGTCTAATTACTTGAGCTTTAAGGAGGACTTTCAGGCTCAGATTATTCTCAGATTAATCTCACATACAAAAATGATTAACCAATTCTCTGCTTGTTTATGATTTTTATATTTTAATACATTTTTTTATTTCATCATCAAACAGTTCCTTGTGTGTGTGTATATATATTTCCTAAAGCGTTTATAAAGTGCACAACATTGTCCTTGTTTGATCTAGTTTTAGGAATATGTACATATGTTTTTCTTTTTTTTCTTTTTTATGGATGAAAGCAGTAACCATGACAAGTTATCTTCATTGTTTTGTATCTTTGTAACTTTGTAACAAGAATAAAAATAATTCTTTTAATTTCAAAACACAGCACAAATAGCAGTTGATTCAAACTTTTCATATTTAACACCACTTCCAGATTTATTCAGAAATCTCATTAGGGGATAGTACATTAAAAAATTAAAACAATTTTACTACTTTTTAAGTTTAAAAAGTTATCTTATCACCATAGCAACAATGCAATGATCATTCCACTGGACGTAGGAATGGACCAAGACATCGTGTTGCCTGGGTCCAAGGATGAAATGCTGTCCCCTTTACCAAAAGTACACTGGCCAAAACCATGCCCAAACCCAGACACACACTGACAGACGCACACATACACATAAATACAGACACACAAACACACACAAACCCAGGCATACACACACACAAATCCAGATTTGCACACAAAACAGGCATACACACATGGACAGACACCTACATGTTAACATACCCTGACACACATGCTATTATACCCACACACACATACCCATAAGCAGAATAACATACCCAGGCACAGACACATGTACCCACACACATACACAAATCCAGGGAGACACACACATACCCATATAGACATACACATACCCATATAGACATACACATACCAAGACACACATGTTAACCCAGAAACACACATAAACTCAGACAGACATACATACAAATACCTGGACATAAATGATGACACAAAGGCAGATACACAAATCCTAACATATATTTGCAACTTACTGACCCTGGCCCCTGCCAGGGGATCATGTAGCGTGATGTTATGTGCCCCTGCTTAAAACCACCTCCCTCTTGATACTAGACGCATAAGGAGGTACATTTGTGACTTGCCCAGTTGCCCCCCTGGATCCACCCATGCTCAGGGCAGCAAATTTCTTCCCCTGTCGAAGTGCCCCCTGGGTCTCATGGACTCACTGGGATCCATGTAAGAGCCAACTCTGACTGGATGACAGAATCACTTTTTTAACCATGCCTGCCACTTTTTGTTGGGTAGATCATGTAGACAACCATCCAGTATTACACAGATTGGTTATTGTAAAGAACGTTTACTTTACTGAGAGGATGGTGGATAAGTGTAACAACCTCCCAACAGAAGTGGTAGAGGGTAATGCAGTGAGGGAATTTAAACATGCACGGGATAGGCATATGGCTCTTGAATCTAAGGTGAGATCAAGGACTGATTAAGGTTACCTACCATCACAATGCATGTTTCTATTAAAAAATAACCTTATCACCCTAGCCCCCACAAAAATAATCCTGTTTCACTGGTTGCTTTAGTGATAGGAGCATTTTTTCCTATTTTCATTATTGTCTATGTGTGTATGTTGGAGTACGTGCAAAAAGGGAGGAAAAACCACAATTTTCACAAGATCTGTTTGCCTATCAAAAAGGGTTCTTCTGTCGCGGGTGATTCACAAGGTGAAATCTCCACCGCTTCCCGTTGCTTAAATACCAGATAGTTTACAATTCAAGTAATTCATTATTTAAGATCTTATCTGTTTAACACACAAGGAGTAAAAAGAATTAGGGCACAAGACTGAAATGTATGCCAGATGCATTGGTTTCAAGAACGAATCTGGATAAATCAGAAGGTACACGTAGGTCTTTCACCAATTCTCTCCCGGAGTTAACACTCCAGCACACACAATGCTTTCGAAGGTGATTATCTCTGCTAGCATAATTCCTCTGTAACATCTGCTTTTGCCCATAACACTCCACTAATTTTTCCCTCATTTCATTACACATAATTTTCTTTCAACACAATCTACATGTATTAAGTGGTAATGACTTTCCAGTTAAGAGAAAATCGACGCCAGGGGACCCCCCTCCCCGATTGCCTGCCGAGCCTGTCTACAGCTATTAAAGATAAATTTGGTGTCTCGAAAAGCTGCAGTAAGCCAATCAATCAATTAAGCGGTTAGGACATATATTATCAAAATCTCACAGTGCGGAGGTGAATGAGAGCAAGACGATGTTCTTTGTATGATTTTTTAGGATTCAGATATCGAGAACCATCAAGCGTGAATTGAACTTGACGCAGTGTGCCTCCATATATATATATACTGTCTGCTGAGATGAAAACATGAAATATTAAGTATGAGTTTGAAAAATAGAATTTTACGGCAGATAAGAAACATTCAGCTAACTACTCTTCCTGTTTCTCCTGATGCAAAGACTCAGACCTCAATCAGCCCTTGATCTTGTCTTAGATTCAGGAGCCATATGCCTATCCCATGCATGTTTAAAATATCTTAGTGTATTAGCATCTACCACTTTGAATGGGAGGCTGTTCCATTTACCTACTACCCTCTCAGGGAACTCAAATTAACAGCACATGCAACAAAATAAAATGAGTCCTTTAAATTCTTAGATAATCTAAAGGCCTATGCCCTGTAATGCATTCTGCGCCTGTCTAAACGTCAAAGGGTTAACAGGATCCCATCCACAGAAGTAATGGTTATGTATACAGCTACTTGGTGATTTTATACAATTTACAGAATGACTCCTGGGCATTATCCTCTTTCGGTTTTGTTTGCAGTCATATATTCTCCTGTTTTGATTTAACCAAAAATGTTTCTAACACCCTAAGCCCTGGATAGGGCATGAAATGTTTTCTAAAAATAATCTGGCTGCAGCGCAAGTGGAAAGTAAAAATAAAAGTAAATATTTAACTTTGTGCAGCGGAAAAACTACAGACGGCGAAAGCAGCGCTAAGAGATACTTAGAGGGACACTCCAGCCATCATATGCGCTCCAATGAATATGCCAGCTGAGAGGTCCCTTTAAATTTCCATGATGTCTGTTAACCCCACATATGAATTTGCCCCTCCCCCCAGTTATATGAGCAAATCTCTTGACACGTTATATTCTTACCCCCGGTCAGTGCTGGCTCTGTGAACGCTGAGGGTCAGTCTATTGCGACCCCAATTTGTATGGACATAATGGGGCTCCCTGGACTAGTCAGGAAGGGGGACATGACTGCTGGCCTAGTCCTGGAGGACTTGTCAGCATTTACCTTCCTTCCTTGTTCCAAGGGGTTAAAAAAAGGTGAAAGTGGGGGATCACCTGATGCCCCACTGTGTTACATAATAACACAGTTACATTGCAATTTAGGTTCTTCTGTTGACTTTCAGAGGTTAAAAATGTTAGGAGATGGAGAGGGTAGGAAGCAGCAGCTCTTTTTTGGCAGGGTGAAAGCTAAATAAAGCTTACAATCAGGTTATTATAATCACTTAGACTACAAATAACAAATTATAGCAAGAACATATAAGTGTAACCCTCAGCATATCAAGACATTTTGGACAATGCTCTGCTTCCAACTTTGAGGGACCCGTTTGGGGAAGATCCTTTTCTATTCCAGCATGACTGTGCCCCAGCGCACGCAGCAAGGTCCATAAAGATGGATGAGTTTGGTGTGGAGGAGCCTTTACCTCAACCCCATTGAACACCTTCTCATCCAACATCAGTGTCTGACCTCACAAATGCTCTGCAGGATGAATGGACAACAATTCCTGCAGAAACTCCCCAAAATCTAGAGGAACGCCTTCCCAGAAGAGTGGAAACCATTATAGCCGCAAACTAAACTACATATTAACATCTGTATATTTAGAATATATATAGTAAATGACCATACCTGGTATATTTTTAGTCCACAAATCATATTATATTATCATCACTAGGATATGTGTATGGATTTGGCAACTTTACTGAGAGGGTGGTAGATAAGTGGGACAGACTCCCAACAGAAGTGGTAGCAGCTAATAAAGTTATGGAATAGGTATATGGCCTCTGAATCTAAGACAACACCAAAGACTTTATTTATTTATCAGGAAATAATGTTTTGCTTAATGTGTATCTAAATTATCCCTAAGACTAGTATTTGTCCTATGTTTCAAATCTGCTTATATATATATACATGTATATATATGTGTGTGTGTGTGTGTTGACACATGTGTGTAACAGATCTATCCTGAGCTGTCCTTCCCCTCCCATATTCTCAGTTAAATCGCTTGCATCCCATCTGGCACATGGTTGCTCAGAAGACATTTCTCTGTCAATCTTTACCGCCACATTAAAATCTGTCATTACTATTGCATTGCAGTACGACTCCTGAGATTTCTCTCACTGCTTTATTGCAAACCTTGTTTTTTTTTCTTCTTTTTTTTATTCCCTGCTTTAGCCGAGAAGCAAAAAATAAAGGTTTGTTGTTGAAACATGGCCACAAGGAAAGTCGAAGGCATACATCTGTCAAGGTATTGGCGTCCTCCGACTGGGGATTAAGGTGTCTTACTGCACTCACTACTGAGAAGTCACACTGAATACATTTCTCCCCAAAATGGAAAAAATAATGAAGGCGTACAATTTTTTTACTTTATTTTTATAAGCTAAAGTACTGTGGATAATTCTGCAATAGCATTAGTGTTCTGCAAAGAAAGAAACATATTTTAAATAATAATTAGCATTATTTTAATAAAAAAACAAAATGATGTTCTAGCAGGAAAGGAGGAAATACATTTTTATGTTACTGCCTGTTTTTGCTTCTATTGCAAGGTCATTGAAAGTGAATTATCGACACCTTTACATTTTGTTAATATATTCGCACATGTTGCATATCCAAACAGACTGATTCCTTATTGTTGAATACCTAGCAACAGCCCAGACACCGAACTAACGTATCCTTGTTCCATGCTGTAAACTGCCGTTTGCGTTCTAAAGGCAATCCCAGGAGATGCTGCATCTTCGCTCTCACACAGTACGGGGACACGCGTGACATTATATGACACAAGATAGGTGAGGGGTTCCAGCATTTGCGAATTACGATCCGGGTACTATGAAGTGCATTGATCTAAATAAATGATAAAGGTCCAGAGAAGTTATGGGATTAAATAAAACAAAAAAATGTCTCCTTCGCAGAACTTTTTTTAGGTTTATCATGGCACCTGTCAGTGGGTGGCATATATTAGAGAGCAATTGGACATTTCATCCTCAGTTGATGTGTCAGAAGCAAGAAAAATGGGCAAGTGTAAGGATCTGAGCGACTTTGACGAGGGCCCAATTGCGATGGCAAGATGATTGGGTCAGAGCATGTCCAAAACTGCAATTCTTGTGGGGTCTGCAGTGGTCAGTACCTATCAAAAGTGGTCCAAGTAAGGAAAAGCAGTGAACCGGTGACAGGGTCATGGGCGGCCAAGGCTCAGTGAAGGCTGACCACAGGGTCAAATCCAACTGATGAGATCCTGTAGCTCAAATTGCTGGTCCTGATAGAAAGGTGTCAGAACACGCAGAACATCGCAGTTTGTTGTGTATGGGGACCAGTCAGGGTGCCCCTGCTAACCCCTGTCCACTGCCGAAAGAACCTACAATGGGCACGTGAGCATAAGAACTGGATCACGGAGCAATGGAAGAAGGTGGGCAGGTCTGATGAATCACGTTTTCTTTTACATGACATGGATGGCCGGGTGCGTTGCTTACCTGGAGAACACACGGCACCAGGATGCACTATTTGAAGAAGACAAACCAGCAGAGGCAGTGTGATGCTGTGGGCAATGTTCTGCTGGGAAACCTTGGGTCCTGCCATTCACGTGGATATGACTGTAACATGTTCCCTGCCACAAAGCAAAAATGCTTCAGAAATAGTTTGAGGGATCCAAAATCCTGTGCTGGACAAAGAAGTCCGATCTATGGAGACCCCACCTCTCAAATTACAGGACTTAAAGGATCTGATGCTAACGTCTTGGTGCCAGATACCACAGCACACCTTCAGAGGTCCATTACTCGTCGGGTCAGGGCTGGTTTGGCGGCAAAAGGGGGACCTACACAATATTAGGCAGGTGGTCATAATGTTATGGCTGATCTGTGTATATACAAAATCTATGCCATATTTAATACTATAGTTAACAAGACAAGAACATTCTCTGTACTTTTTATTGTAGAGGCTGTAAAAAAAGAAAAAAAAATGCTTATTGATCCCAGAAGACAGGAGGAATCAGAGAGTCTCAGCTTATTCTTGAAATTAAACAAATATTTATTTGAGGAGAGGCAAACCATTGCGTGGAAAAAAGCACGCCTGGAAAATAAGTTTATTATTGTATGATTTACATATTTAAATCAGGAATTTCCATAGTAGTGGTCAGAAATGCATGCATTACACCAACAGTTGGGTCTATTAAGGAAAATGTAGTAGGTGAGTAATTGCAGAACTGTTGCTAGCCTGTTATATGTTGAAACCTGTAAGAGTCAAGTGGAGAGTTATTTTGCACTAAATTTCTAAAAATATTTCCACCTTTTGCACAGAGCTTAGATGTTTGCAGGAAACCAAACCTCATATAGACATTCTTTAACCCTGCATTACTTGTATATAACGCCACACATACGTTCAATGTAATATTTTACACACCTTGTAAAAAATCTCTTAGTGACATAATTTTCTATAAATCGGAAGGCATTTTAAAAGAAAAATGATGACAATGCTTAAAAGTGGAAAAAAGACATATGGCTGATTATAGAGGGAAGTCTAAGATCTGGAAAAGTAAATATACTTTATCAAAGGAAACAGGTGGAAGTGGTTAGACTGCATGGTCATGCAAATAGTCACTTAAAGTCCCAGTAGAACCCTACTTTGGAAAAAAGTTGTATATATATCCTTAACATTGTAGGTGTCCAAACCAGGACCCCTTTGTTAAGTGTGGCCAGAGTAAAGGTCATTGTTGGACCTCCTGCCCACCTTATTCAAATAACCACTTTATGGAGCCAACCTGCACCACTTTATGGAGCATCACAAGATGACCAAGCAGAAGCTCTAACAACATAGACCTCCATTGATTGATTTTTCACCTCCCTGGGCCAGTTAAGGAGATCAGAAGATCTCCCAAATCGGCTTACCACAGTGGGGTATCTACCTGAGATAACATGTGAAAAACATGCCACTTGGGAGGTGTATATATAATAGTGTAAGTTATATGCACTGTATATGCACATAAGGAGTCTGTACAGATTAGATTCTCCTAGGCAGGACCGGGCTGGAGATGACGGGGTGGCACTGGCACTTTAAGGCCAGCAGCTGCCGGACCATGTAGGTAAAGCTGAAGGGTGAGCAACATTTTTATGTTCACGTAGTGTGCGGGCGGGACTGGATCGGCAGACTGGATCTCCTCTTCGAAATCTAATGGACTACTCTATCACTATTTAAAAAAAAATCTTTAATATCCTCAAAATGTTAGCCAGATTGAAATGAGTCTCTAAATCTATAATGCAAATTAGCCTTATTATTTAATGAACCATAAAAAAGCGTATTTGTTATTTTGGTTGTTTTTTGTTTTGCATTATCTAAAGCAACAGGTTTTTCCGAACGTCTTACTGTCCTTCCCTAAAACGTTTCACATTGAGACAAACAAAACCTCTGTGTAAATATAAAAGTGCCATGTGAATATCAGGAGGTCAGTGCTTCAAGGGTAATTACTTATGCAGATAGGGTTCTGTCTTTTAAAGGTGTTTTTTTATTTCAAGCCTCTCGAGGCCACGGTGCATGGTGGTTGTTTATCTGTGTTTCGTGATGCTGTCCTGTAGGGCATATTAAAGCCCATGAAATAATGATGAAGCAAAGGGTAATTAAAAGCCACAATGACATTGATCTGCTGAATTTTCAGAGGGAGTTTAGGTCACACGGGGAGACTATCCATCTTACCTCACGTAGGGCCAGCTTGATTGGCCTACTGAGTATTGAAGATGGCTGGGATCCTCACCTGTGGCCAAGAGGACTCCCAGGGCTGCAACTCAACTGGATTAAGATCTTAGCAAAACAGGAGGCTTGGGGGGAGGGTGGTCACAGCTGTTAACGATAGTTTATCTTAAAAAAAAATGGTTATTTAAATCCATCGTCACATGCCTATGTTGATATATGTATATCTATGTATGTATTTCTCCATCGTATGTTCTTTCTCAGTTCTTCTCTGTGTGTCTTTTGTACATTGTTGAATTATCAACACTTGGCAATGTACTCAACTTAATTTATGTCCTGTTCAAAGGAACGGTGCCAGTCACAATGTTACCCTTTAAACAATATCAGACAGGATGTTTATGTATGGTTCATAAACAATCTAGCAATCTTTTTGTCTCATATGTATATATTTTAAGCATTTTAGGGTATATTTAATTTAACATGTAGTTGACCGCTCTCCGACATTTCTAAATCTTACCTTTATTATAGTCTCCGCTTTTAACAAGTAACATTGTTTATACACAATATATTTTCTATAAATTGTGTTTATTGCACTCACTTTATACAGTATCCATAGCTAGATTAAAGGTTTATAAGAACCATTAGCATTATAGCAAAGTAGCGTCTCAACTCAATCTGGGGGTGCAGATAGCACATGTGGACATTTGAGGTTCAAGGCTCACTGAACTCAATACTACAGCCTAACTTTGGAATGAGTTTATTCCTACCAAAAGCTCTTTATTTATTAGAAGGCTATCGCATGATGAAGCTGGTGTCACCACTATGACCGTACATACTGGATTACCCGTAGAGGGTCTGTGTGTTGATCTTTTTGGCCATTGCATTGTTTCCCTACAAAGGGGCATTGGAATATAAACCAAACCCAAATGCATTCTAGCACCCATTCCTTTTGAGTATATCCTGACTCCGAACCTTGCCCTTTCCTGTGATAAGAAGTCTAGTGAATGCTGCATCACCAATACGTACGAATACAGTATGTCACCAGCATCATGTCATACAAGATCTGGGAGCTTAAGCCCATAGTTGGTCATAACAGAACTTTAAACACTTTTGCCCAGTCCCCACTCAAGGGGATATAAGTCTTATTATAGGAACACTAGGCATGTGCATCACTCTATGTGATGTATTAACCCTCAATGCTTTTTCCGACTTTTCTAAGGGGCAATTTAACCATTTTGTATCACAGTGCAGATGCAAATGAACAATCAGCTTAACTTCCAATCCATGCTTTGTCTGGCCGCAACTTGTCATTGTGCAAAAGCCCACACTGGTCATAAGGCATTTGCCAGGTGGGCTGCTTGCTCACAACGCCACATACACTCACCCGATCTGACGCACCATGTGAGCATAAAAATCTACATAGTATGTATGCATAGACAACTGTCAGCCGTCATCAGGCAGACAGTCCTGCCTTGATTGTGCATATGTATATACAGTTTATGTATATACAGTATATCAGTTTCTTAATAATGGCACTTCAAATGAATCAGTGCATATTCCCCTCTAATACATTTCTGCACATTTCACGGTATAAGGAATCCCATGAATGGCCAGGAAATATGTAGTGATATGAGTTGTAGTCCATAGAGGGATGGAGTGCTAGGTCTCTGCTATCCCTGCACTGGAGCACAATGTCATAAATTATACATTTACACCTCCTCAGTGCAATCAACACTTTACAGCATCATACTCCAGATTAGTCAGCTGTACAACTGGTTATTTCTGTCCAAACACTGTCACCGATCCATTTGCCAAGAAAAAGTACTCTGTGCAAATGTAATATTTGTCACGCCATTGCGCAGCGCTAGACAAAATGTTATATTTTATTATTGTTTTTATTATTATTATTATTAGTTATTAGGAGAACAGCTGGAAATAATACATAGGGACCGTAGCAAGCTTGGATTTTCAATCTTCATTAAAAGTAGAACTCCCTAAGGAACTGATACCTCTCATTGTTGATTCAGATCTGGGAATAGAGCCACATGTTTGAGGTCATATCTGTAAATAAAGTTTATTTTGCTGTCTTTAGTGGGTAGGGGTTGGGGTTAAATCATTTTGTATAAATACCACAAATTATTTTAACCCTTTCCAATGCTTATGTTTCCACTACCTCTGCAACATCATCACATGTCTGATGGAGCTAAAGATAATACCGTGCGGGTTACATAACCCTAGTCTGATTAATTTTAATTTCTTATGTTCTTTGTTTTTTTTAGTTTAGCATGTTATTTCAACCCAATTTTTGATAATTATGCGTTGTGATAAGGGCATTTTAATGCAATTTCTAATTTTAATATGGTTGGGCGTCCAATTTCTCAAATTGCCAAAAAGGGTTACCTTTCTTTAGGGGGTGTGGTAAGGCATGGGGCATTAGTAAGACGTTGGGGGTATGT
>VKOC01005363.1:0-19183 GCA_009364415.1 Spea multiplicata | reverse complement strand
TGAGACTAAAGGGTTTTTTTTACTTGTTTTAGGGTTTTTTACCTTTGGGGCGCGTGAGGCTCCCCTTTTTGTTTTTCAGTTGTATCTCGAGGTCACGAGCTTTCTTGTTCTCCATTTTAATCTCCTCTCGCAGCTCGTTGATGGTTTCCATGAGAATGGAGTTTTGCTGCACAAGACAAGACTTTAATAGTACCTTACAGGACCTGTCTAATGCCCCCGACACCCCAACCACAGTATTAAAGTACCCTAACCCTCTGCGAGTACTTTAATATGCATTCTTCCTCAATGAAAAAACAAAAAAAGGTAAAAGCTGCAGCCCTGCTGCTGCTGCTGCCCTCCTCCAACAAGGCCAGGCGATTTGTGCCGCTAATTGGCTGTTTGAAGCAGCCAATCAGTTAGGGCCAGAGAGGGGCAGTTTAAGACCGCCAGCCGCCTGCTGATGTAAACGCCGGGCAAATCCAGCCAGTGGCTGCAGCTGCAGCAGATCGGGTGAGTATGAGTATGAGCCGCTGGCTGGGAGCTGAGACGATGGGGTTATCACCTTTATGACCCGTGAGATTTCACTCTCTTGGATCTTAGCGTCTCTCTTCCAGGTGTTCTTCACGGCGGCCAAAGTGAGCTCGATCCGCTCCCGCTGGGCAGGGAGTCCCTGGCGGGCCATGCGGTCCTCGACTTTTTCCTAAAAGACGGGCGAGACGGGAATGGGAAGCAGACAACGATGACTTCTCACAAATGAGTTACCAGGACTGTATTTCTGTCACTACTATTCCTATAATCCATTTACAGGGCAGGCATGGGGGGTAGAAGCACGGGAGGAGGTTCATGCCCCTCCAAGGGGAGTTTTCTTTACTCGTTAACCCCAGGGGATGGGAATTTAGGAGACAATATATGACCCCAAAGGGTATTTCATTTTTTTTGGTCATTTGGGTAATTTTTTTTTAATTAGGGAAGCCGAATCTCCCTGAATGCAAACATTCTATAGGGGCTGTATACTATATCACATAACACATAGGGTATATAGAGGGCAAATACTCACCGTATCCTCCAACACGTATTTGTGGTAGATGTCGCGGCTGTTCTGTTTCAGTTTATTGATGTCGTCCATGTTTAAAGCACATCGGTAGAGGTCGGTCTTAATGTTTTTTATCTGCGCCTCTTCCTTCCGAACCTGCGGAGAGACACGATATTTAAATACAGAGCGGCAGCCAATTTCCCTTGCCAGCCATCATATCCCCCCCGCCTTTCGGCCTATGTCCTCCACTGCGACAGGACGGTGCCTGACAATCAGGACTGGCCTTTGCAAACTGGGACTGTTGGGATGCATGGAATGGTTTAGACCATGAAAAGTCACCCATGGAGCGCCAGGTCTTTTTGGGGCGATAAAGTACAGATTTCATAAACCGAAGAGACCAAGGAGCACCAAAAAGAGATTCTTCAGTTAAGAAACGGCAGTTATTAACTCTTTACCTTCTCTCTGTGCCTCTCCATCTCAAGCTCTTTGGCGTTTATCTGGTTCCTCAGCTGGGAGACGATGAATTGCCGCCCGCTGTATTCCCTGCGGGCGCGCGCCAGCTCGGCATCCATCTGAGCATAAAAAAGGAGTATTAAATGTAAAATATGGGTGTTTGCAGAAAAAAGGAGTATTAAATGTAAAATATGGGTGTTTGCAGAAAAAAGGAGTATTAAATGTGTTTGCGGGGTATGGGGGTAAAGACAGCAGGGAATGTGTTTATAAATTAAATGACATTATCATTTTTGTAAATGCCTTAGTTACATAAATTGCTATTGGTCGGTGGGAAACCCCACCCCCAGCTGCACCCCCTAAAATAAAATTGTCCCCTTTTTTGGCCATTTCGGATTTTGTATTAAAAAGGGTGTTCTGTTTACAGATCAATGAAGGGCTTCATTTAGATAATGACATGGAATTAATATATACATCACAATCTGAAATAATCACATCTAAAAGAAAGATTTCATTTTTATATTAAAATCACTATAATCATTCTTACTTTTTTGCGAATCTCCTGTAGAGAAAATTCTTCTTTTAAATTCATCCTGAAATCAGATCTGCAGCTCTGAGTAAACGCTTTGCACTGTATGAAATCCAGTACACAACTGATAGAATTATTTTCCTATCAGTGATGTCATGGAGGCTGCCAGGGACCAGAATGACATCATAGAGCATTCTGTGTTTTTGGGACAGCTCCATCTTTATCATGGTGGCTTTACTGAGAGGCTGGTAGATAAATGGGACAGCATCCCAGCAGAAATGGTAGAGGCCTCCCTGCAGAATCCCCCTCGATTTAAAGGGGACCCCTCGGCTGTCACGTGCATCAAAAATGTCCCTTTAACTCCAGTTAAATCCCCCAGCGAGCAGAGGAAACGACACAAAATGAAGCCAGCGCTCCACCTGCTGGCAGCTTTAATGAATTACATCTTACAATAAAAATTCATTGAAATGACAGTTTTAATAATAATTTCAGCATCCCTCCCCCGTCTTACATTCTAGAATAGATTTTCATATCAGCTTTTTTTGGGGGGATGGAATATAAAATTTCTGTAGAGTTTTAGAATATACCAATTTTTCATCGGAATAAATGAATTTAGTAAATTATTCTGTAATTGGTGCATTATTTTATTTTGTTTCGTTGAGTTCTGTTTGTTTCATCTCCAAATCTAATATCCAATATTTGTGATATGATCCCATTGTACATCTCTGGGGAATTTAATGGCGATATATAAATCAATGAATATTCAGTGTATGTAATGTAATTGTTCCCTAATAGGGAGGAGTACGAACGATTACGTTCTGATTTTATAAAGATCTTTCAGCCAGTAAAGCAGTTGCTATTAGGGATAACCTGGCAAGGGTTGCAGCTAAAAGACATCAATGCTTTTTGCTATATCCCATCTAGATATTCGTGTTTGATCCATTAAATGGAGCGTGTAATGTCCCATACAGTCCCACCAGCAATTAATGCATATTAAAGTGCTTTGCAAAATATCCATTCTTTTCCTGGCAAAAAATCCCCCCACCCCCCAAATCCACAGACTTTCCCCACACCACTCTCCCTGTTGACCAGATTTTGTACCAGTTTTGACTGCTTGAAACAGCCATGATCCTAAATACACACTAAAAGCAGAAGGGTAGGGCAGCTATGCCCTTAAATGCCCTTAAACTGTCCCTTAAATTCCAGGACACTTGGGAGGTATGAGTAATCTGGGACAACCCCCTCAAAAAATACCCGCTTATAAATACCATAAATTGCGGAAGAACAAATATATTTAAAATGCTGATACGGCAATATCTTTGTTTCTCCGTTCTCCGCTCTGTAGCTTTAATGACCTTCATTTCAGGTCAGATAACAGAGTCCATACCATGCTGTTTGACCAATGAAACCTTGGGATTCTTTAACTAAAAACAGTTCTTTTCAGAGGTAAAATCCAGACTCTCCTCTGTGCAAATAGCGCTTGTTTGGGCTCCGTCAATGTTTGTAGAACGGTGACAAAAAAAGGACAATGGCGGCCCAACGCCAACGGACTCTTTCTAACCCCTGTTGGGCAACTTCTCTTCCAGTTTACCAGAATCAGTAAAATACACAGCTGTCAATGATTAAATAGTCAACCGGGAGCCTCTCACTTCTTTTTCACCCCATCACTAAAAGAAAAAAGTTTAGGAAAAAAAGGCAAAATGCGGGCTCGGAAATGTATCTTTCTTTTAATATTCGGCTTCGTCCAATTCGTGTCACTTTGGGCCATCGATAAAGACCTTGAGAGCGGTGAGATTTCCCAATCGCACAGGTAAGGACTCCAAAAAATATATATAAATTTACCTAAAAATTTAGTTTGGCGCTTATTATTGTCACGTGGAATACATTTAGCTCTGATTGAGTGTCCTGTTTAGAGCTCTTCATATCCCAGAAAATTATTATTAATTTTTTTTTTTAAAATCTGATTTTTTTATCAATATTTTTGGGTCCTGTTTTTCACGGTTAAATCACGTATTACTAGCCAGTATTATAATTATTAGTATTTATTGCTTTATATAGCACCATCATATTCAGTAGCGCTGTGCGATGTTCCAGTTTATAAGACTAATATGAGAATTCCTGGATTTTGCCCTTACGTCTCTGGGTTTTTGCTTTATTCTCAGGGGGATAGGGCAGATTCTCCGGTCACACGGTCGGGATCATATATAACACTCCCAGTTTGTGCTTTTGTTTTTTTTTTTGTTTTGGTTGATATCCCTGCTTGAATGCAGGTGACTCAATAAAGTGTATGTTTAAAAAATGACAAGTCAAGGTTTCCACGAGGAGCAGTATTAGAGCTATTTGGGTAACACAATAAATTAGTCACTACATAGGCTCTTTGTGAGGGCTATTAAAGGGTTAATATTTTAAGATTCCCTGGGTGACCTCATTTAGAAAGTCCCCGGGTGTGAGTATGCGGCTAGACTGTTTGATCCGCAGGGTATATTTTGCGCCAGTATAAGGCCATATTGGTTGAAAATGGGTGAAATATAGAATTTCACATCCACAAGAGCTGCTGGAAACTCTGGCTTTTTTGCCTAAATTTGTAAAGCAATGACAATCACAAAATGTTGTAGAAAGCCCCTAATTTCTACCAACCAACCAGTCCTAAGGTCATCATCTATATAATGACCTATGTATATATGTATATATGTGTGTGTTTATATATATATTTTATATATATAGTATATAACAGACTGTATTATATATATATTATCACTTATATTATATATAATATCTAATTATATATCAAGTGTAATATATATATATATATATATTATATATATATAATATCACATACCTGTGAATATGTTTTGGTGAAACTCACAGTAGGAAGATTTGTCCCGTGATACGTATTATTAATTATTATTATTAATTATTATAATAATTATTATTATTAATCTCATATGTGACAGTTTCCATGTTGGGGTGATCTAAATCAGCCACAGGGGCATTCCTTTACTATAATGTACCCCCTTTACCCCATCCACACGGGCACATATGTGCGCCACCCCATGCCTTGTTCAAAAGCTTTGTCAATATAAACTTAGCAGAGATTCCAGATTCAAGGAGTGTTGGAGTTTGTGGCCCTATTATAGATTTCCACCCAGAACCTTCTACCAGCTATGTGTTTCCATGTAAAGTGTAAATATGATGAAGGAACTTTAGTTTGTAGGCATTTAGGAACTCGCAAAAGCTTGAGGAGCCCCATTTCACGTGTCTCCTGGAGATGTCCATGCTTTAGAACTTTATTGTTTCCAAAGTTATTCTTCTTTAAGAGATGTTACCCCTTAACAGTTTTCAACGTTTCTTCCACGGTCACATTCTGCCACTTATAATATATTGTACATTCATTAAATGTTACCCTCAATCTGTAGCAGGAACATCCGAAGCGTGGAGACGCCGTCACCGGTGGACTGTCGACTAACTCAGTGGTCAGAATGGTCTCCATGCTTCCCGTGCAGAAGACTCAAAGTAAGCCCTGTAACATTTAATGGTGTTTTTTATTATTGTCTACCCCCCCCAGCCATGAGTACATGTGAGGGTATATCGACGACGCTCTTCTTAGGTAAGAAAATGATTGAGTGTCTTTCCGAGTGAAGTTGAGGCGTCCAAGAGGGCGTCATGCCCATCGAAGAGAAAACCCAGCATGGAAATCGTCCATTGTTGTAAATAATTAAACAAGTAATTCAAATGAAATGTTTGATCCATGAATAATAATCACCGTTTTTTAAATAGATTACAGAACATAATTCAGTTAACAATGAGCTAGATTTTTATTATAAATATTTTAATTACGGAAAATGTCATAAATCTGATTGTTTTCGTAACCTACGGTGTAGACATAATTAATGTCGCGCAGGGGTAATTGAGATTGACTGAATTGAGTTTTTTTTTGTTTTTAATTTATTTTGATCTAATTTTGAACTAAATAATGAAAAATTATGCGCAGTTTATAGGGATTTTTTTAAAGGTGTTTTTAATTTGTAGTAAAACCTCTTTGCATCAAATCATTCAAAACAGCAAGTTTAGTTCGATAGAGTCAACCCTCTTCCTAAAATGTTAAATGTCATTATCTGACCCGAACATGGAGGCATCTGGAGCCCTAATATCTTTCTCCAGGTCTTCAAGTCTACGTGGTTATCCGTTTTGTCTTGGATTCGTATACATTAAATATGCCACTGCCCCGGAATATGTATAAAGCATATATTTTAGGCCCAGACTGGCTATCTGGCACGCTTGGCCGCTGGCCGACATCGATCCATGCTTTTCTGTCTCATGAGTGGGACATCTTGTGTTGCATTGTGTGGCCCCTGGGTGCATGCTGGCAAGGGGCCACAGGCCAGGCGGACTCTCATATCAAGTCGCCTGCTGCATTTATGTCAAGGGTGTCCAACCTGCGACCCTCCAGCTGCTGCAGGACTACATCTCCCATAATGCTATTTCAACTAAGGGGAGGATGGGAGATGTAGTCCTGCAGCAGCTGGAGGGCCGCAGTTTGGACACCCCTGATTTATGTAATTGGCGGCCACTGGCCCTAAAGTGCCAGGGCTGCCTCAACATCCAGAGCCCGGCACCTGGTACATGCCATGCTTAAATCAATGCATCCATGAAATTTAACCAATTTGCGGTGGTTTCGATGGAGAAGCTGCTGTAAACCCCAAATTTGCTTATTTTGGAGCTAGTGTCTCATTGGTGGAGCTGAACTTTTTGTTTCACAGTACAGATACAGGAATTTAGACCAACCTGCCAAGTATAAAGGAAGGATTTGCATCGGGAGCCTTCTGGAAACCATGACGTGTCAAACCAGCGACAAATGTGTCCCGGAGAACAATTGTGGCTCTGATTTTCAGTGTGAAGAGACGGGTGAGTTACCTCCGCAGAACGACCAATAATTGTCATCTGTTTAGAAAACAAAAGTTCTGCCAAAATGATTGTTTTCATTATCGGCCGGCGTCACAATTAACGTATTTTTTTTGGGGTGCGCTTTCCTGATGTGACCTTTTAGGTCGCTGTATCAAGAAACGTCTGGTGTGCAATGGGGAGTCAGACTGCACGGACGGGTCTGATGAGAGGGACTGCGATGACGTGACAGATGAGACGTTCTGCAGGCAGCTTTTCCCCATTCCTGGAGCAGAAAAAGCTGTGAGAGGGTATGAAACCCTTTCCGTTCAAAGCAAATATTGTGAAGGGCCTGAACGTATACGTATATAAGACTCTTCCCCAATCGGCCCCCGTCTAGTCGCCCGTTCTCCTGGCTGTAACTCCGCAAACCTTAATCAGTCGCTGGTCTCGTCTTAGATTCAGGAGCCGTATGTCTGTCCCATGCATGTTTAATCCCCTCACTGTATTACCCTCTACCACTTCTGTTCAGAGTTCTTAGAAACTTTCTCCATAACTCAACTGTAAAAAATAACGACTGCGCGTTTTGTCTTTATCTAGCTTTAATATACTCACTAACGAGTTTGCCCTGAACGTATATGATCACCGGTTTTATGGTGGCCAGTGCGAGTACGTATACAACGGAGAATGGAGGGACCTGAAATACGATCCTACGTGCGAAAAAATGTACTACGGCGATGATGAAAAGTACTTCAGGAAACCCTATAATTTCCATATGTATCAATTCCTAGTGAGTATGGGATTGTATATTTGACCAAACCTTGAACGCTTAGCCCTGGAACCCATATCTCAATGTCATTGGTATGAAGATCATGGGCTCTGCTCTCCTGAGAGGGAATATCTCCATCTATACACATACATATAAAAACGCCAGGCCCCCCCTCCATTGGGTTTCTAGTGGCCAATGGGGCCAATAATGGTCTTAAACCTCCGAGTGTGTAAAGGACATCAGTGAGGCCATATATTTTCTTCTCCATTGTATTCCAAAAAGTGGACTCACAAAACCGTCCCGTCGTTACCTTGGTGACTGACAATATGCACATCACTCATTTTCTTCCCAGGCCCGGGCCGACACTGGATTAGCGTTCGAGGTTTACGAAGATTCGAGGGAATTACTTAATGCAGTTAAACAAGGTGGCTCCTTTTCTATGGGTTTCTCTTTCAACATAAGGCCGGCGGGATCACCGGTCGGTCTTGAAGTTGGATTCGACGGCAAGAGGGAATTTGAATACCTGAAAAATGTAACAACCTATAACGAAAAGGTAATGAGTACTGAGACATTGCTGTGAAACACAACGAGTAACGGTGCCATAGCTCCAGGGCCGGCCGAAGGCGTAACGCCGCCTGGGGCGAAGTTTAAAATGCCGCCGGCGTCGGCGGGGGGGAGGCGGCATTTTAAACTTCGCCGACGCCGGTACTTACCTTTAAGAGTCCTGCGGCGAGTCTCCCTGCTCTGCCACCGTGCCGGCTTGTAATTCTGAGCGCCGGAAATTGACGCCACTTCCGGCGCTCAGCATTACAAGCCGGCACCAAGACCGAAGAGGGAGACTCGCCGCAGAGGAGAGAGAGAGGGGCGCCGAGCGGGTAAGCGAAAACCACTCTGCGCCCCTCTCTCTCTCTTCGGTTTCAAAAAAAAAAAACGCTCGGGGCGGCAAAATGCCGCCCCTTCTAAAGTGCCGCCTGGGGCAATTGCCCCAGTCTGCCCTATTGTAGGGCCGGCCCTGCATAGCTCAGTGGCTCTAGTTGGAAGTATCGTAGGTGCTCTCCATCACTAGCCCCAGAAATGGGTTAATAAGTTGGACCAGTGGTCGTCCACTGGCAACCCTTTAAGCAGTAATGAAGGAGTTTTTGGTTCATTTGGGAAAAACTGTAGATGTGGTTTAACGATAATGGTCTACATCTACAAAGCTTTGGGAAAGTCCATGACAAATAGAAGGAAAACAAAAATAAATCTTCTTCATCCCCTGGCAAAAGGGTGCTGCAATATGGCTGAACCAGCCCTGCATAATGCATTAATAATAACGTCTTAAAGGTGAAAGCACCATACCTGGGAACTCTCTGAGTTTGACCTGGAGAACTCCAGGAGAACCACAGCTTCTCCAGTTCTCTGGGTCAATGGCCGAATCCTCCGGGTCGCTTGAGTGGGGTCTTGAAGGCCCCGCTCCCAGCCCATTTCCCCTTTAAATGGGCGGAAACGTCTCCTGACATCACCAGGTCCGCCCACTGACATCAGCGGGACCGCCCACCGACATCAGCAGGAGAAACTCCCTTTGAGTAATGAAGTTGGTCAGTTAAAGGTCATGAATGTCCTGTAACACATATATATCCCCTTTTTGGCATATTACTAATAACACTGCTTTTGTTTGTGTGGTTTCCTTTTTTTTTGTTTGTTTTTTTTAACTTTTCTTTCAGAATTTAAGATTTATGCAAATAGCTACCAAAGTACAAACAGCTCGATTCAAGATGAGAAGAAATTCCATTACGCTCGATGAGGACATGTATCAGTCACTGATGGAGCTCCCAGACAAATACAATCACGGCCTTTATTCCAAATTTATTCAAGACTACGGGACGCATTTCGTCACCTCTGGAACTATGGGAGGAATTTTAGAGAACATTCTCGTGATTGACGATGAAATTATGAAAAAGACAGGTTAATATCTTAGATATAATGGGTTTGTGTTCACCTGGCTTATTATTTAGGATTATTTAAAAGCAAACTCTCTCGCTCGCAAACATTCACAAAAAGTCAGGGGATAGGGGAAGCTTCCATACACGGTCCATGGTGTCAGCAAGAAAGCTTGTGGTGTTTCTTGTGATTGACGCATATGACGTGCAAGTAATAAATCTGCCAAACCAGACCCAATATAGATCAAGGGACAGATTGAGGATTAAAATTTGCCTTGGCAATTAATAGCCGGTGGCTCACAATGACCACATACTAGATGATGAGGTTTGCCACATGAGCTCCACCAAAAGGAGGCACCAGCCCAGGGACAATTGCCCGGACTCCTCAATGGAGCAACCACCATAGCAACAAACATAATGTTTCTGCTTGTTTCCAAAATATGCTGATTATATACGTAAACCATCCCTCCCGGTGAGACACATTTGATTTAATTGGTGTGGTAAGAGGTGGTAGGGCTGTAGAACACTGAGATCAACTCATACCCAACAAATGTTCCAAGCTTCCAAGAAGAACATCGGGGGGACACAGGGTTTGGGAAATAAACCATGAGCGTTCTTCGTGCGTCTTTAGGAAATCCTGTCGTCATAGTTGGGGCATTTATTAATTGGTTTCTTTTTCTTGTCTTTAGAGATTGACTATTCGACGATTACTACGTGTTTCGGACAGAGTATCGGCATTAAAATTGAATCAGAGGATAAGCAACTGGAGGGCACGCTCAAATTAAAGGGCAAGCAATGCCAAACGCTTAACGAATATTTTGAAGGTATATATTCCGCAGGCACAAAAAAACCCAAGAAGTCAAGATATAAATGCTTAATGATCCCCCCCGAGGTCATCGTTTATTATACCCCCTCTGTATTTTTATTAGTTCCTCGTTATTTTAAAGTGAGGAACTTTACATTTGCTCTGCATAAAAGTCTAAAGATTCTGTTGGCAAGGTAGGTAAACATTTTTTAGGCAAAAATGGGAGAATCGTCGTCTTCTTGGAGTCATTCAAACCTGGCCAAGTTTGGTGGACTCCAAGGAGCTATGTCTTGGCATATGTGCCGTTAATTATAATAACCCCTACTGGTCCGGCCATTGATGGTATCGTGATCTGCATTGTCAAGGAGCCTTTATAGTTGGTACTTTTCTTTTTTCATTCTAATTATTTGTTACAATTTAAGTTGTTACATTTTTTTCCCGCTAGTAGTGAAGTTTATGGAAACTTTGACTTTTCTTCGTGACACCAATCCAACCAACGTCATTTTGAGCCAGCTGCCCCCCCGTAGGAGAAACTTTTCCCATGCATGTTCAATACCCTCACTGTATTACCCTGTACCACTTCTGCTGGGAGGCTGCTCCGTTTATCTACCACCCTCTCAGTAAAGCATAACTTCCTTACACTAGATTTAAGCCCCTGACCTCCAAGTTTTAGATTAGAGCCTCTTGCTGGAACATTAATTTTGCTTAAAAAATCCATATTTTGATAAAGTATTATCCATACACTAAGACAAAAAACATATGCAGATGACATCCATAAGCCGCAAGTTCCCAGCGAAGTTAGCGGACCCTCTAACAGCGTGATATAAACCATCCATCCCTTCTCACATCCGCGTGCCAATTTCATTCTAATTTAGAACCTCCGCATTTTACTCTTCTTCTCGATTCTAATCGTAATTAGCCTCTAAAAATCTAGAAAAAAAACAATAAACGAGTTTATTTTGTTTTAGATAACTCTGGAGAGAAAAACTTCCTAAGAGATGTGATCACGCATACAAAAGGTGGCGACACGGAATCCACGGGAGGAGTAATGCATGTTTTTGATCCCAACACTTATCGTTATTGGGGAAGATCTCTGAAGTATAACCCGGCCCTAATTGATTTCGAGGTAACGGCACCTAGTCGCCCCGTTTCTCCTGCTGTAGAGACTTAAACCTTAATCAGTCGTTGGTCTCGTCTTAGATTCAGGAGCCGTATGTCTATCCCGCGCATGTTTAAATGATATTCCGTAAAGAATGCTTTTAAATCGGGGATACAGGCCAGGAATCGTGGCTTTCGAGAACATATTGTAGTAAAAATATACGAAAAAAAGTACGATCCTGATAATGAAAATGCTGATAGCTCCGTTACTTTGGCTCCAGTCATCACCATTGTGTTGTTTTTTTTTTCAAATATATATATATATTTTTTTAGGTAAAACCAATATACGAAGGTTTACAGCAATCAGGTATATCCGGAATTGAGGCAAAAATAAAAAACATGAAAACCGCGTACGACCAGTTTGTGAGTGAGTTTAATGCCTGCCGGTGCGGCCCTTGCCAGAATAACGGCGAACCTTTACTCGATAACAACGGGTGTGAGTGCATCTGCCCGTCCGGATACGAAGGTCCCGCGTGTGAAAAGACTTCGCGCAAAGGTACACTAATTAATAGAGGGACTCGGGGTGGTCTTGTTTCAATTAACAAATTAAAGTTAACAATTCAGGGCTTCTACGCTCCAAATGAATCATGCGGCGGGATCCTGTGGCTGAGTTTTTCTGAAACTCTGCATGTTTGTTCCTTGAGTTCTTCAAGTTCTTGTTTGGGATCTGGCGTCCATTTTGTTCTCCTGATATCTAGAGCATTGAAACCCATGAAAGACATTAATATTTAAATTTTCTTTTCTAGGTACGAGCGTCAACGGGAACTGGGGCTGTTGGTCTTCATGGTCCGGTTGCCAGAGCGGAAAACGTCAAAGGACAAGAAATTGCAATAACCCGCCTCCTCAAAATGGCGGCTTGGGGTGTTTGGGAAAAAATGCCCAGAGTGACTCTTGCTAACCAAGTGATTCCTGGGTATTATCGTGTCTGAACAGCGCACTGGGAAAATGGAACCCAAAAGAGCCATTTACTAATCAGATTTGTTGTTGAAACTGAAACACGTTCATCAATAAAGCTTAGAGACCTAAAAACAAGATCTCCTTCAATGTCTTCTCCCTCTAGAGAACCTCATCCAAATAACAGCTTCTTGTGATTGGTAGCCAATTAGCTGTTTGTAAACCATGTCCAGACACTTACAGATTGTTGTATCAAAGCTCCTTACAAAGTTACATTGTTATCCGATTATGGTTTTCCAAGCAGAACGTTCGTATCATACTTCCGTGGCCAAGCCATGGAAACCGGTGGCTTCTGATCCATTTCAACCCCATCAGAGCTCCTTCCATGGAGTCTCCATGGAAGGAGGCAGAAACACATACCCCCCCCCCCCAACATCTCAAGTGTCCAAATCAGGACATCTGTGTTGAATGCGATGGGGCAAGCGACAATAAGGGAACACCTCAGGTCTCAAGATGACCCCATGACAACTGCAATGGATGGCTGTGATGCTGACTTTACAGCTCCCTGGCCAGGCCCTGGGAGATCAAAGGATGAACCAGCCCATGATCCCCACTGACTGCAAATTATGACTGTCCCTTGAAAACCAGGACTGTTGGGAGATACGATAATGTTTGTAGGTTCATTGGAGTTGATCTATAAAAGCAGTATGTGCCCATACCGTGACAATATTACTGTGTATACCTGAAATAATGTATGTAAAATAAACGTTTACCCATTTCAAACACAATCAGTTACTTCACTATTTGAAAAATGTGCTTTTTTAGTTTTTTTATTTTAGTTTCACTGCTCCCAGGCTTCAGTTTTCCCCAACAAAGCATTTTTTAAATTGTCAAATCATTGAGAATAACTGAATTTATTACTTAAGTCTACCTAAAGCTTCTCATCTAATATTTGTCAATCAATGTTAATCTTTTAGCGATATTTGGTTTTAAAGTTCATCTCATGGAAGCTGAAATCAGAGGCAGCCTGTGGCAGAGCCAGCATTATCTGTTCCCTTCCTTTCCCTGCCCCCACTTTTATAAAGACTTCCTGAATCAACCATTAGTTAATCAACATAGGAATAATAAATTAAAAGTATTATAACTATTAATTTTAATTATAAAGAGAGCAGAAATTTAAGTTGGCCGCTTCCATGTTAGATTTCCGAATGCTATTGCTTGTTTCGAACCCTAAACACCACTACGTTGGTTTGTTTAGTGTATGGAATTGTAAAATAATTTGGACAAAATAAGAGATATATGTTTAAACAGACAGTTTAAAGGCAGCCTAGCTGTTCGGGCAATAGGAGCTCTACTGAGAAGAGAATGGTGGGTTGATTATATGATCTACTATTACATTAAGAGAAGATTCGGTGACCAACAGTAGACAAAGGTCCAGCAGCTTCTCAGCTATTGGACTATATGGGCAGAGCGGCTATGAATGTTTCTGTCTTCTAGAGGTGGAAGAGCAAAAGCAAAGTTTGAGCTCGGGCCAGTTCACAGAGCCAACACAAGAGCGGAGCCAAGACCTTATCGGCACGCAAAGGTCCCATGCCAAGCTCAGGTGAGGACTTTCTGCTGGAGGACTGCAGCTTGGCTCAGCTTCAGGCCACACTATCCCCTAAAAGCTGGACATATGATCAGCTTGAGTCCCCATCGCCTTTAAATAGACAAAAGAAGTGCCCAAGGTAGAACAAATGCACATAAGCTGTGGTCTGTGGAGAAACCAACTTACTTGGCAAGGGTGATTTCATTTTAGACTATTTTATGAAAGGACTAAGCAATATTACTAAGTAATTCGTTTACAAAACCAAATATTATATGATAATTTAAAATAATCAGCTCTGGGTCAGCAGACATAGGAGAGTTACTGTAACTATAAAAAAGGAAAATGCTGTTTTTCTTAAACTCCATATTCATTTCCCCATTTAAAATGTTTGTAATTATAAAGTATGATCAGTGATGACCCATTATGTGTACAACATTTTTATTTTTAAAACCAAATTCTAACTTTACACAGAAGTTGTGATTTATGTGTCTAAAACAATATTTTATGCCCCATATGAATACATTTATTTTCTAGACTCGGTTGACTTAACCTGCTTCTCAGCACAGCAATGGTCGACCAAAGGAATTAGTAAGCATCGTGGGAAATGCAGTCTCGGGCAGATGGACTTCCAGTGTTTTAAGCACTTTAATGCTCTTGGTACGACTAACAGCTTGATGTCTCAGTACTGGCTCCTTCGCACTGCTTGCCGCCGCCGCGTGGCGGTGGGTTGTTGCACTGCCGCTGTCTCGTCTTTTCCCTTCTGGAGCAAGGTGTCCAGCTGGCCCAACAGCCCCAGTTTCCATCTACTGGAGGAACTGAAAGAAGCAAGACAAGAAAAGCTCCTATAAGCGGCAACTACACAAAAATGATACATTGTGGCTATTTGTTACCACTTTGTTATTGAAGAGAAAGAAAAAAAAATCTCAGAATCCCTGTGAGGGCCAAACATAATCAGGTTTCGTTTCATGCGCTCTATAAAAGCACTTGATTGCAAACCAATGGGAGATGGCTTTCCCTATATATCAATGGTTAAAGAAACCTCCAAGACCCAACATTGCCCATGCTGTATCATCAGATATCCATTAAAACCCCAAAGGTTTTGGGAATGTTCCATGCAGTTTGAAATCTTTTTCAACAGAATCATACAAAATGAGGTCGGAAGAGCCTGATTTAAATGTATCAATATTTACCTGGTCTCTTGGTGGTTTCACAAGCTGAACCTTTAAACCCAGAAGGGCAAATGCACTCACAACGAGATTCTAAAGAACACAATAAAGAGAATATTTATTACATTTCCATGTGTTTTTTTCAAATATTTCCTTTCTAAGTGTTCGTCTTCTGGAATTTTCATTTTACCCTTCATGACCGGAATCCCGTTATTTTGACACGGCACACAGCGGCAGGAACTCGTCTCGGAGAAGTATTCCTCAAGGGCGCGTTTCATGTTCTCCTGCAGAACATTGGCACTGCTGAAATCCGTCGTGGTCACCAACTCATACAGGGGACTGACCTAGACCGAGGACAAAGAGAAGACAGATCCCTCAGAATTCATTAACATTACAGAAAAAAACGTTCTCCTCTCTCTTTGACTCTTCCTGTGGTGAATATTTTGCACACAGTTTACGGATAGAATAAAATTGATTACCTTGGATTATCATCCCTGATGATTGGGAACCTAAGACCTTCTTCTCTTTAACCTATTCGGTACTATCGCCTGGATGCGTATGTGTTTTAACATATGTAACTTTACATATATGTGATGTCATTGGCTTACCTCTGAGAAGGTCTATGGTCCGTAAGCTTGGAGTAGATACTGTAAAGTTCTGATTTAGAACGTTGCAATCTATACGCCCTATTTACCCCAAAACCAGGTCAGCTCTTTAAGAATATCCATTACATCTACATAGCACCGGAAATGCAAAATTAAGATTTTTTTTTAACTATAAACAGAATTAGGAGATTCATCCAACTGGTTTCCATTGCTCATGTTTCTAGCAGATCGCTTAGAGTTCCTTAAGGGTCACCTGGTTCAAATGCCTATGAAAATCCAAGATTATCATATTGAAACAGTATGGATGAACTGAGGCTGCCGACTACCGCCCAAGCTGTCATTTGCCCTTGTGGTGTGAATTAGTGGATACATATCCTGAAAGATTGTAGCCCACCTACCTGGCTACAGCAAACATAGATGATCTAGAAGACGCCATTACCTTCACATTTATGATGTCAGGGTTATACTGGACAGCGTCGCCCCATTCCTGCATGAGGTCAGGGGTCGGGAGGCTTTTGTAAGCCAGGGTCGTTACGTGTTCACTTGCTCCTCCTCGAACAATTGCTACAAAATCTTCCAGCAGTGTATGCGTAGAATAGCTGTCTGCAAAATACAACGGGACGTTGTCCCGAAATCATGTTTCATAGTTAACAAGGAAACGGACGCTATCCATAGGCAGCGCTGTCATGTAAGCTTTTTACATCTACCCCATCTGCTGGGAGACCGTTCCCCTTATCTACTACCCTCTCAGTAAAGCAAAACATTCTTACCTCCAATTTCCTTTAATAATGCATCACATTGTGAGGCTGACATACTGACGCTGACCCAGACACCGCAGATATTACCCCCGAGGGTAAATCCTGCCTGAACACACGATTGTATGTCTTTTAAGGAATACCCTATTTGGGAGAAAAAAAATACATTAAAAGAAAATGTTATCACATTTTCCTCTTGCATTAGAATGAAAGGAGCTATTTATTATTATTATTGTTTTATATAGCGCCATCATAATCTGCACCGCTGTAGTTACTGTTGAAATCCAATAGAACTTGCCAGCCGGTGCAAGACCTCCACTCCCTGCCTGGTAATTTTTTGGCAAGTACTCTGTTTAATACTAGTGAATTGATCCAGAACAAATAGGAGATGTGTGTTTTTCAATATCTTTCACCTTGCCTAGGCCAATCTGGTTTTGCCCAATTACATATCTATACATAACCCTCCCGACTGTTCCAAATTTTGGGGTCACTGAGCTGTTTTCAAGGAAAACAAGGACATTTCTGGATGTAACCTAATTGCAAAAGAGTATTCTAACCATAAAGTAGCTATTCAAACTTGGATCAGCGAACACAACGTGCCATTGGAACACAGGAGTGATGGAGTGATAAAGGGCCATTGGAACACAGGAGTGATGGGAGTGATAAAGGGCCATAGGAACACAGGAGTGATGGGAGTGATAAAGGGCCTCTGTACGCCTTTGAATCTATTTCATTACAAATCAGCCGTTTCCAGCTACAATGGTCTTTTGCAACATTAAACCTGTCTGCGCTGGATTTCTGATCCATTGATGACAAAATCTGCTTTTTTTTTTACAAACAATGAAATGTCTAAGTGACCCTACATTCATCATTAAAAGTCCAATGTGCTGATTCTATACCTTCATTTTTGATGGTGTCTGACTTTAGAATTAGGGTGTATTCGTAGGTGCCTCCTAAGGTTGCCTCCGTGATGAAGTGAGTCCCATAATCTCTGAAGAGGTCTCTGTATTCGCCGTAGACGTATTCCACAGGCAGCTGTTTTATTCTCTGGAAAAATTCTGAATGGAGCATCAGGCCTCGCGATTTGAGTTTGTACCGCGCGACTTCCAGGGTAGACTTAGCGTGAATATATTTACTGCTCTAAAACATAATAATAAAAAAAATATATATAATTTAGAAATTTCCACCTACATCTAAATATTGTATATAATAGTCTAATATTAGACATGATGTCATACCCCCCCCCCAAACATATTAGGTATTTAAACCGGGGCAACTGTGTTGGTGGGGCGGCTACAGGTGGTGGGGGGGATGGTCGCACCCAGGATTGGACGTGGTCGCAGATGGAGCCACCCAGCCACCATGACTGAAAGACCACCTTGGTGAAGCTCAGTATCAGAACGACTCAATGTCGTCCCACTAACCGACCTATGATCCCCACCGCACCCCAAAAATGGGGTAGGGGGCAGCCATGTGGAACAGTGCCCAAAAGTTGGGACTGTCCATAGAAAATCAGGACAGTCTGGATATATGGTAAATATTCTCATTTCTCTTTACAAGTAACTGCAATAATTTTATTATTATTTTCATCATTTATTGTTTATTGCGCATTTTGTTGCCGACCTTAAAGTGCCAGTGCCCATTTTTCAGCCCCCAGCCCATGCGTATCCCAGGGGGCACTCACAGTGTGCGAATATTTCTTTATCCTTTCAACGTTTTTTTTGAAACTCATGTCACTGTAACTGAATCCGATATCGATCACTTCTGGTATTTTTATCCCAAAGCTGAAGCTGGTTTGTTTTCCGTGAGCACTGAAGAAATTTCTTTCGAAATCTGAGTAAGACTCGTACTCGGAAAGCTGAAACTCATATTCGCCTTTACTCTGAAAACAAAAAAAAGATGATTCATTATTAATTATTATTCATCTCTTCTGATGTCATCGAATTTTGGTGGCAAATGAGAGTGACCCACGAACTCGGGGAATTAGAGCTTCACCCGGAGACTCCTTGGTAAGGTGATAAGTATAACCCCAACACGATCTCATAATTAACAAAGGATAAAAAATGTAACCATAAAAATAAGTGAAAAATGGTAAAAACAATTAGAGGTCATTCATATATTTATCTTAGATTGTAGATTAAATTCCAAAAGGGGGCATTCTGTGGTTTCCTTTATAATCATGAAGCTTTTGACATTAAAATCCACTTTAACGCTTTATTCGGTAATAAAGAAAAAATATTCATCTGGTTGACAGAATGTACGTCTTTTAATAATGCAGAATTATAAAAACAAGGCAAAATCCCGGGCGAAATCATTCATTCTGTCATTTTTAAGACTGATATTTGGTTTGACTTACCTGCGGAACGTAGCTTTCCACATTATATGGCTTTCGGAATCTCGTACCCAAAATATAGTGCGGAGAACAGGCCCCGGCGTAATAACGGTTATCTAACACTAATCCTTCACGGTTATTTGTGAATAAATTGTATCTGGGGGGGAGTAAAATATTATTATTTAAAAATCCTAAAACAGTAAGCCTAGTATTTTACCAAGTGAAAGATAAAGCAATGTATTTCTATTATACAGACAATAGCTGATATGATATAAAATATATTAATAACCCCAGCGCTGTATACAGTAATAACCCCTAGC
>VKOC01005361.1:0-16108 GCA_009364415.1 Spea multiplicata | reverse complement strand
TAGCTAGCTGCCCCCCAGCATGTACTGGCTGGCTTGGCATGATAGGAGTGTGATTGCTAGCAGCAATCACAGTCCCATCATGCCTAGGTTCCAGCACTTACACTCATACAAACTCATTTAAGCACCCTCCCCACCCCCTTACCTGCACTGCAGCTCCTCGATGCCGCTCACAGACCTCAGCAGGGGGGCGGCCTCCCTCTGCCTTCTCTTCTGGCTTCCGCTTCCTCTATGCAGTGCAGAAGACCCTCCCACAGGTAAGTAGCAGGGCTCGAGGTGCGGCCCGCGTAAGATCGGTTGCCTTGGCTGCCGATCTTACGCGGGCTGCACCCTCTCTCTCCTCCAAATGTAAAAAAAAAAAATAATTAAAAAAAAACGGGATTTAAAGTCGCATTGCGACTTTATTCCAAATTTGGCAGGGGGGCAACAGGGGGGGCAAGGATTAACCTAGGGGGGGCAATTGCCCCCCCTTGCCCCCCTGTAGCGACGCCACTGCCCCTTGACCTGATCTTCTCATCTTACCTCTACTGTCTCTTATGTACTCTTGTCAACACCCTTCAAATCTGCTACCATCACTCCTATTCGTTACTTGACCCTCTTCAATCTGGTTTCTGCTCTTGGAATTCTACTGAGACAGCCCTTACTAAAGTTACTAATGACCTCCTCACTGCTAAATCTGAAGGCCACTACTCTATGGTAACACTACAGGACCTTTTGCTGCTTTTGATCCTCAAACTTGGCCCTCCAGCTGCTGCAGGACTACATCTCCCATAATGCTCCTTCAGCTAAGGGGCTGGCTGAGGAGTATGGGAGATGTAGTCCCCTTCTGTTCTCACATTGCACTACCTGACTTGCAAAATCATCTCAACCTTTAGCTTTCAATACCACCTGTATGCAGATGATACCCAGATCTACCTATCTTACTCCTGATCTCTCTCCCTCCGGCTTAGATGGTGTAAGTGCCTCGTTTCTGTCTCTGGAGGTCTGCATGTTTCCTAAAAATCGAACTTCTTCTCTCCCCACCCTCCAATGCTAACATTACCTCAACAGTTTCCCTCAATGTCAATAGTATTATCATTTCCCCTATCCCATCATGCATGTTATCTTGGTGTCACCCTTGACTCAGACCTTTCAATCACCCCCATATCCTGTCTTACAAAACTGCCATCTCCATGGCCTGTGAACCCTATCTTAGCTGGTTTCCCTCATACCCATCTTGCCTCTCTACGATACACCATGAACGCTGCTGCCATGCTTATCTTCCTCACCCATCACTTTACTAACGCCTCTTCCCTCTATCAGTCTCTTCTCTGGCTGCCTGTGCGCTTCCGAATCATTTCAGAATCCTGACTCTAAATACACTCCGATGATCCTGCCTGTTCGATGCTTTGATTTCTAGTTCTCATAAACACTTCTCAAGGGCTGCCTCTATCTTCTAGAATGCCTTCCCCTGCCTTCAGTCCTTCAAAAAACCCAAGATTCACTTCTTTAAGGATACCTATGAACTTAATGTCCTTCCTCCCAAATTCTTTAGCTCACCTTTCCTAGTCCCTCTCCTGGAATACTTATACTAGTGCGGCAGCTCCATCTCTGACATCAGTACTTTTACTACTTGTGTAATACACCCTTACTGCCTCTAGATTGTATGTTCGTTTGAGCAGTGACCTCCTCACCTGTAAGTCAAATTGTTATGTTATATATATTACTTGATATGTCCTGTTTGCCCATTGTACAACATTGTGATTGGACTATATAAAACAATAAATAATAGTAATAATAATTTTTGATAATATTCACCTGCATGTTTTATATTTATTGAATACACAACTATATTAAAGATGTTCTAGCCCAAATAGGCTTGAGTAGTACAGGAGACTTGGTAATAAATGTGAAGACCTGTATTAGGCGATCTTCTAGATATTGTAAGCAAGCAAGGCCCTCTTAACTTTACTTAATATATCCAAAATGAAGAATAATTGCATATCTACCAAGCAATACAGTTCTTATACATCCTGAACACCTATCAGGCACCAACATTGCTCAGGATTGTCCAGGTTTCACACACATGCTTTGTGTGGTCCTATGCAAAATAACACGATTTTACAATACGAACCTTGAACTTGTGTTTCTCTCCACACGTGGGAATTATCGATCATTGGCCTTAAAGTGTCAACGCCGATTTAATTATAATTTTAATTATGGGAAGCCTTGGTGTATTAAATGTTAACATATATTGGTAGTTCAGATAACAATAGAACTTATAGTTATAAGTTATTTAAAAGTAAAATTTTATTGTCTGCCATACATACAATATGTTTTCTGCTATTTATTATGGGCTTTAAAATTGTTTCATAGTCAATTTTATAGCAAAAGAAAAAACAAAAAAAAATCCACATAACTTAATAATAGACTGGTCACAGTGGATCTTTTATATTGTATGCTATTTATTTTAAGTAACATGAAAATTGCTGAACGGACAACTCGACAGGAAGAAAATGTATCTTACAAAATTATTGAGAAGTTTAAATACAAGAACATGGGCAGCTAACCTGGTAAGTGCCCTCTTTCGTTTTATTTGTTCAATTCCAATGAAAGAAGAAGCAAGTTATATTTGTTCAAAATATAAATGGTTTGTTTTTATGGTTACACTATATTTTTATATAAGTATGCACAACTGCCAAAATATAGTATTGGGCTTACTCTTCTGTTAGCAACAGCAGAAAGGGGGACTTAAAGGTAAGCAGGCAATACAATAAAGTGTTGGAAAAAGCACTGGGTAGCATAGAGAGAAGCATTAGCAGAAGAAAGAGAGATAAGTGGTTCTCCCACTTCTCAGAATGATCGTGATATATTGGATAAGGTTCAGAGGAAGACCACTAAAACAGTGAATGGGTTGCAGGATAAAAGTGACCAGAAAAGGCTAAATGATCTCAGATCTTGGAGATGAGAAGAGAGAGGATATGTGTGAGAGTTAAAGCAAAAAGTGGATTTTATAAAGTACATGAGAAGTATTTTCAAAGGATGAGAAATGTTAGAACAAGAGGTCGTAATCTAGAACTAGAGGGTCAGAGGTAATGGGAGGTTTTACTTTACTGATAGAGTATTTAAACAAAATAGGATTGAAGACACCTAAATCACTCGATAGGATTAAATTGTTATGTGTGTAGTCATAACCATCCAAACCCTGGGCTAAATATACTTAGTACAAGATGCCTTGTATCTGCTAAAGGACTAGACTAGTTCCTCAGGGTATTGGAATCCCCCTGACGAAGGCGAGCATCCCTTCGGTGAAACGCTTATCCGGATTTAACTTTTAATATTCCTAGCTTTTATAGCAATTCTGTTCCGGTACATAGACAGCCCTTAGCTAGGAATTTTACTATACAGTAAAGTGTTTTTGATACAGTTAGAATGAAGGACACAAATTAAACATGGCAGATTGCATTTTTTGGTTATTTTGCCCAAGAGATCTATAGATATACCAGAATAATATATATATATATAGCTATATATTTATTACTGCCATCTGAGACATAGGAAGCTTGATGTATGAAGGAGGAAGCCAGCCACATTTGCAACTTACCAGCTCTGTGTTATTGCACAGGGATCCATCCCTGCATGGGTGGAAAGCCAGGAACCGCTTAAGCCAACAAAACATCACTCTCAGTTACATATTAATATTTATTTATAACCAATTGACTTAATAAAATAAATACAACTGATTACAAATCTGAATGTAACCTTTATAGTTATGTTGATATCCCAAATTCTTAAGTGGCAATGTACACTATAGTACATGAGTGATGACAATGAAGGCACAAACATCTGCATTACAGATGAGATTTAGGGGTGGAGTGGTGTTTACGGTATTGTATTGCTTGCTTGATTTTTCCCGGCTGGGAATCTATTTTTTGCTGAGAAATTTGAATGGAAACAAAATTCTGCATGGTCAGCATGTTCTCCTGCTCATTTTGATGCTGTGGGAAGCCACTTCCTTTGGTGAATTTTATTGGGACTAACCCCTTTATTTTGATTTTGGATCGGTGGAGTGGTGAGACCTGTTTGTTTTTTAATGGAAACATGTCATTTCTATTTTCCACCAGATAATCAGAATGCCCTAGAATTTGAGAACTTCAACGTGGACATCATTCGAAAGAATTTGCCTAACATCCTCCACTCATGAAAATAATTATTAAGTACAAATGTGAGCTTTCAATCTGGTATAATTAAACATATTGCGAGAAGCCAGATATTGCTTTTAAAAAAAAAAAAATATATATATGTTAATGAGCTCTTGCAGATTACAACTCCCATGATCCCTGCAAGAATGACAAGGGTAATGATAGTTGGATGTCCCAAAAGTGGGTGCACAGAGGTGCTATAAGGGTGTCAATACTGAAAATGTGTACTTTCTACTTAAATATGGTAGAGTCCCTTAGAAACAGCCCTAGGCGGTACACAGTTTCCTATGAGACTGCTATAGGAAGATAATAATCACCCCTAGAGCAGAGGGAGAGGGAGAGAGACAGAGAGGGAGAGAGAGATATTCCCTGTGATTGCATTAAGTGCTTACCTGGAAAAATCAGACTGCTTTATCTTAAAACTGTGGTTTATGGAAAATGTCCAAAAAAACTAGTGAGTTTTGCATGAAATGTAATACCTCTGCAGTTGTGATGTGATAAGGATCCAAAATCCTTGAGGACAGCAGAGGTCACTCAACATCTGCTGTCAGAGGAGTGCTAGAAACTTTCATCCCAGCTGGCAACTCCTGCCATATGCCCCATTAATATACCTGCTTAGGACACCCAGGGAGCTAGCTGTGCACATTACCCAGTCTTATAGAACACCCCTTTCAATCAAAGGGACTACACAGCAAGTCAACAAGTGGGGCACATAACAGACCATCAGGGCAAAAATCCTGCTTGAAGCCCATGCCACCTTAGATATTCAAGTGTGTTTATTTAGGCACAAATCAAATGAAATGTAGATATTCTGGAAGTGGCAGAAAATCTTTAAACAGAAAAAGCACAGGATTATACTTGCTAGCCCTAACTACTTTGCTGTATTATAACGCATCCCTAAAAAATAGAAGGAATACCATCATTTTAGAACTTTTCCAGAACTATGATCTAGAAATAACTTAACAACTTAAGTTGTTATTTTGCTTCCACACCTTTGTCATAATGCTGCCTCTAGATGTTGGAGAATGGTCTTTGTTTAACTGCTTTAGGACAAGACGCCAAATTAATTAGGACACATTCTTCTGCCTTTTGGAGAAGCAGGTATGAGATATCACAAATATAAACAATACGTCTCCTAGAAAGTCTTTTTTTAGAGGGAGTTGGCTGGGGGCACTTGTCCAGGAGGCCATCTATCCTGGTCTGTAATTCAAATGGGGCAAAGTTTGATAAGTGCTCCACCATATCAACAATGGAATGGTCCAGTCACTATGAATATCCTTGGTTGCTACTTCTACCTTTATACATTTTTTCTTTAATTCGCAAATATTGTAATAAATAAACTTTGAACATTACTTTGAGACATTCAAAGTTTGTCAGCGGGCAAATGGAGCTACATTTTATTTTTAAAAATTTCTATTTTTTGTTGGTTTTATCTCAAAATTAATTTAATGCTTGTTTTCCTAAAGAACCACCATTTATAAATGGCTCAAGTGTCTGAAATCCATAAAAAGGTTACACTTTCCAGTCTTGAGGCTTGCATGCTTAACCCCTCTAGTGGAAATATGAAAACCTGCACAAAGATTTAAAGGGTCATTGAAAACAAACTGAAAAAAACAAGCAAATAGAGATGATGGTTTCCTATTCCGTTCTATCCAAAGATAATAAAACATGCAGCAGTCCTTTTTCGTACATTATGTCAAGATACAGTGATTCACATTTAAGTTATTACTTCATTGTAAATCTACCAGACTCAGACTTACATCGTACCGCCTTCTCATTATTTTTCCACTCAATGTAATATTACCCATCATTGTTTTCCATTTAAAACATCAGCCCACAGCGTTATTATGGACGTACTTTGTAGAATAGTTATTTTTTGCTAGCTTAACTGCTATATGTAAAGTACATTTAGATAAGTTAAATGTATGTTTTGATGGATAGCTTAACATTGGATGTCCTTTGAAACGGTCTCACAAAGAAATCTATTTTACTGAGTCTTAAATGGGTACTCTAGTGTACCTGAGAGCTCTGTCAACACGGGTTCTTTATCTGTCAAAAATAACAAACCTTACCTTTAGGACCACACCACGGTCCAGTCTCCAGACTACTTGGCGCAAAGTGCTCTCATTTAATGCAATAAGAGTGTTTTCTGTGCATGCACAAGCCAGCGGTGGAGTACAGCATGCCTGAGCAGTGGTCAGCAGGAGATGTGTTTAAATGAATGCATCTCCTGCAAGCCAAGGAGGAGGTAGGGAAAGAATGGGGGGGTTGGTGCATCATTCCATGTATCTGCAAGGAGGGAAACATGCATTAAAGTGCATGTGATGGCTTTAGAGTCCCTTTAACTGGGGAAAATAAAAAATACAACAGTACAGCACAATGCAACCGTTATTTACGTATATGTCTTGATTAAACAATCCAGAGAGTTAAGAAAGAAATAAAGAAGTTAGCTGGGGGATTAGGGTCTGAGCATTAGCACATCTCATGGGTCTTTGAGTGGATAGACCATTGTAAATAAGAGACCCAGCAAGTTAGACAGCTATTTCAAAGGCAATGAAACAGCAGAAACAATGTAAAATAAAAATTAGTTAAAACCAGGTTTGTGGCATATCCTCAGCTGAATGATTTACAAGTGTTTCCGCACCATAACCCATGCTGCTGATTTCAGCAACTTGATGAGTGTCTTCAAGGATATTCTTTTGCGCCTTAGATTTTCATCAAACTATCTTGATCCCCAGAGCAGATCTCTATGCCCTTTTGTTCTTTTATTTGCTTTTTTTATTCTGAAAACATTAAAATATAACCCACGCTTGCTCCGAAGTTGGTGGAATGTAAAAGGCTAGCAATAGTGTAACGCAGAGGTTGTGCCTCTGATGAAAGGCAGATATGGAATGGATGATATATTATTTCATCAGTCCGTCTAGCCATCTGATGTACGTATCTATCCTCATATATTTAATTTCCCCCGAATCTTAAACTAATTCTATCTATTAACATAGCTTTTAGCCTTGCGATGTTTTGTTGAAATCATTGGTAGTACACTCAGATGGCTGACCACGTGATGCAGAGATCATTCTTCATCTCCAATTTATTAGAAAGACGGCACACAGCTGTTCCAAGGTGATATCTCCCATGAACCCAACAATCAAGAACATGTTTTTACAGCAAAAGCTTGCAATACTCTTCCTTTAATACAAAAGCAATAAGCCTCATATTGATCTCTGCAGGTTCCTCGCAGACAGTCTGTCTAGAATTGATTTTGAACAACTGTGTGACTTTCTTCTATATATATTTATATAAAATGCCAGACTACAGACAAACTTCTACTCTACTAAAAATAATTTGTGACCGAGCAAAGTGCTGTTAGAGATCAGAGGCAATAATGCTAGATTGTTGCAGAAAATTATTTGTGTGCCCACAGCTGTTACAAATAGGCCACATAAGCCTAAGGTAATTGCTTTAATGATTTCTTTTTTTTATTTATTGAATGTATGTCCAATTGCTTTAATATACATTAATCTTTTAAAAGCATCATAATATTCACCACTCTAAACATCACACTGATGGGCACTCTCTGCCCTGGGTAGCTGATAAAATTATGAATCCGCATAACATAACCGCTTTTCTGGATCTCCTGCTTTTAGCAAGCTTTTGCCCCATTAGATGCTAATTGCAATCATTCCATGTGTTCTATTCTTTACTTCTCGTTTATTCATATCCTTTCCTCTATTTTTTTTGTTCCTCACTTGTTGACATATTTTCCTCCCTTGCTCATCTGCCCTTTAGATTTCTTGTCCTAGCTTATATTCTGCCCCACCATACACACATACATACCCACATACATACCCACACAACGCCTACCATTGATTCTCCGATAAGTTCATTTTGTGGGCCCATAGCTCCCTCACCAACACTTCCCGGCACGCAGTGTACATCGGTGAGGGTGAGTGACCCAACAGTATAGACTGTGCCATGTCATTATTTGACACAACAGTTCCCGAAATGATTAAATTCAAACAGCCTCTCTGTGCCTTTGCACTGTTTCTACACCATTGCACACCATTACCCCATCCCAATCTTATGGGGCACTTTTGTAGTAGAGGTGTAGCTAGGTCACAGCACTATGGAGATCTGTCACTGACCTACTGCTAGCTGTTACCTATGTAATCTAATATATACAGATATCATTATAGAGTCGTTATATAGCCTTATAGGATAGTGGAACACTGTGGTACCCTCGTACACCACCAAACATTCAGATCTCACAGAAAAGGGCCTCGGGAGAGCAATGAGGGACTGTTCCTCATAAACATGGCACATGGGAGGTATCAGCAGTGCCAGTGCGCTACTGACAAGGGTAGTTCCAGGCCGGGGTAAGTGCTGAAGCCTCACCGGGGTAATAAACGGGAGGCGATGAGCGAGTGCCGGGGCACAGAACACGGAGCTTTCTAGCAGAAAGTAAGGTAGTGACAGTCATGGGGTGAAAGCTCGGTTTGCTTTAGTGACACGACAGTGAAATAAAGTCATTTGGGACCGTCTGTTACATCGACCACCGTGACAGCATCGCGTCTCCATGACACCAGCCTTGGGCGCCGTCCATTTAGCGTCATTCCCACGTCAAACACGTCCTTGACCCGGAAGCGCATCCGCGGCGCCACTGTTTACTCCCTACCCACAATCCCACTCTCCTTCCTTTTCGACATCGTCCCTAGTTGAGTGAGTATGTCAGATTCCGGGCCTCCTTCTCTATCCGTACCCATCTACCGTTTTCCTAGCGTTGTACACGACCCAAAGTCCTGGATAGTCAGCACCAGACACCGGCTAACCTTAGCGGACCGCATGGAGCATTTTTTTATCCATCCGGACGGGCATAGTTCCCGATGTTTGTCCGTGACATCCCCGGGTGCAGGCCGCAGTAATGGTGCTGCCGGCGTATAATGAGACGGGTCCATATACTAACAGCGTTATGTCGGTACCTCTTACTGCGTGTTGCGCTATATGATTACGTTTAATATATAATATGTATATATACTGTATATACCCCGTCTGGAGTTCATGCGCCCGACTCGGTAACTTGTTCCTTGGTTTGCTCCGGGTATTAGTAACAGCTCGTTGTGTTCATGAGGCTACTGTTTTATTACAGAGATGGCCCCTGCAAAGAAGGGTGGCGAGAAGAAGAAAGGCCGTTCTGCCATTAATGAGGTGGTAACTAGGGAGTACACCATCAATATCCACAAGCGGATCCATGGCATGTGAGTGCGAACTTCTCAACGACGTCAGGCTGCGAAGTTTTGCTTGTTTGTTACCCCCGAAGGCACAGGCCTGGCATCGGCCCCTATTCATGGGGATCCTCTGGCCCCATTCGGGGTGATCTTTGGCTCTTTTGGACACCACAGCTCTGACAGCTCGGTTTTGTGGCAATCAAGGCTACCACTAACTAGGCTGTTATAGACTTCTCAGATGTACAGTCTCATGCTTAGCTGGGGTTTTGGCCTGTCTCAGGTCTTTAGATGCAATGAGAGCGTTGATCATGTGACTAGTTTAGCATACGCTTAGGGTTCTGCTCTGTAGGACCCCTGATTGCCCATGCAGTTAACATGCGATGCACTTATGTTCTGTGCCACACTAGTGCCTTGTTTGAATTGATTAGACTCCTGCGATGTGGTCATGCATTAATGTTTTTGTTTGCATTTGGTAAACTGTTGCTGCCAAAATGTTTACGATTTCATTTCCCTTCTTCCAGTGGCTTCAAAAAGCGTGCTCCAAGAGCTCTGAAGGAGATTCGTAAATTTGCAGTGAAAGAGATGCGAACTCCCGATGTGCGCATTGACACAAGGCTCAACAAAGCAGTCTGGGCAAAAGGAGTAAGGTTAGTCCTATTTAAAATGTAAACACTGAGCTTTTAGATCTGGCCCAGACAAATGCGTGGTGGCAGACATTGCCCTGTATTCACCCGTTCTGGGGTGACATATCGGATGCTGCAGTGTGTGGTCGCCCATATCCAGCCATCTGCAGCACTTATGTCACCAGGAGGCCGCTGGCTTTTAACTTCTTTAGCTTGCTTCCCCCTTAATCTTTCAGCACAGCTCTTAAGCTAAGAGACAGAAGTGGACAATGTCTGTATGGTCACGCATCATATAAAGTACAATTTTTAAATTAATGAAGCTGTACTTTTTAGGTGATTTTCAGGCTTTTAATGAATGTAACATACATAAATACAGTATTTGAGTAGGCGAAACAGTTGCAAATCTCAATCACTACTGGGGTTCTTTTTTGTGTTTTTTTTAATCTATTTAAATTTGTCTCTTTGTTTAGAAATGTTCCATACCGTATACGCGTGCGCTTGTCCAGGAAGCGTAATGAGGATGAGGATTCTCCTAACAAGCTGTACACATTGGTCACATATGTGCCAGTCACAACTTACAAAGGTATGCAGCTCGTTTGCCTTTAACGATTTGGTGTTGCTTCTTGGTCTGATAAGACAGTCATATCCCTCTCTGTGTTTAAAGCGTAATGTTGTAGCATCATTTGTAGGATTCCAAAATATGGAGCCCTTTTTTCCTGTTCATGGCTGAGGTGTCAATGAAGTCTTAGCAGTAATACTTTTGGTACTCTTACCCAGGTATAGTTGATTTTACAGTCTCCGATCAAATCTCTGCGTTTTTTTTTGTGGCACGCTGCTTTCCTGGGCTTCCGTCTCATAGCTTTGGAGTCTCAGCGTTGCTGCCTGCGCTATCAAAGAGGCAGGGCGAGTGTTAAAGGACTTCGCTGCAGTAGCTTGCTTTCTCGCCTATTCAAAGTTAGATTTTGTTCCTGTATATACAGGGATGCATTAGGTGTTTTTTAGGATGAGTATGTTCAGTGGTAATGGATCACAAGTATTTGGAAGTTACTGGTGTTTCCGGGCGGCTGTTCAGTGGCTTGCCAGTCAGTTCTTTGTGCTCCTTTGCTGCCTGCAAGAGAGTTTACGCGCTGATCGTTTGCGTGTCAAGCAGTTGCACACGACTGGCGTGTGGAGCTAGCAGTTAACATATTTTGAAGCCGCAAGATACAGTACCAGAGTTTCTACGCGTCTATAAAGTATTAAACAACTGTGTTTTGGGACCATAAAGTTTAAAAAAAAAAAAAAAAGTTTTGGAGTAAGTAGTCTTGGGCACCCTGTCAGGGAGCATCAAGGTTTTTCTGACATTTAGGAATTGTTCACTTACCATTGAGCCATTGAGAGAAATATAACTGCTTTAGACAAAGCCGTACAGCAGTTCTAGTGAGTTTTGCCGTACTGAATCCTAAGAATAATGCCGCTGAAGACCAATCGTTAAATGTTCCCACTGCGTTCACCAGCAGTTAGCAGCTCGCTGGGTCCTGGCATGTTCCAAGCTCCTTCATCATTCTCCTGGACAGCCGCAGAGTTCACTATTGTTTTTTTGCTTTTTTCCCCCCAGGATTAATTTTTTTTTTGTTAATATAATGCGTTGGACATGAGTGATTTCCTATATGTTCATAACCTTAATCACAAACCTTTAAAACTTGTTAGCTTTTTATTACTGTATGTGAACCCCCACCCCCCTCCCATAAAGTGTGACGACGTGCATGTATGTGCCTCCTTAATATTGCCCCCAAGATTGGCTTCTTGGGCATTACTAAATTGTATGACGTTTACTTATTTACTGCTTACCATTTTTACACACATTTTTAGCTTATCTCTTTATTTTGGATATGTTGGATTTATATATATTTTTTTTTATTTGCAGGTCTACAGACTGTCAATGTGGATGAAAACTAAATGTTTTTTTCGCTGTTAAAAAATAAATTTGTTAAAACTCAGTTTGTGTTGTGCTTTACCACGTAGTCAGATTAATTGTTCCCTTTTATTGGGCTGCACCTGTTGAGTTGAGAAAAAATGTTGCAATGTTGAATTAAAAACGGTATACATTCTTTGCCCAAGTATAGGGAAAGGTTTCAATTAGGATATCATAATTCTAGAAGAGGAAAATCTAGTGTTATACCAATTAGTAACCTTTTATTTACAAAGCGTTTACACTTTGTGTGGACATGCAGTGTGTTTACCTGAACAGCAGGTGGCGCTCTGCACTTGATCCACTAGAGGTATGATATATGAGCTGCTGTTTCTTTACAGCAGTGATATAGGTTATATTAGTGCAGGGCAATGGAAATGTGTAGGCTTCAGGTGTATGTTTGTAGCTTAGTAAATCTGGAGGGTTCTCTGATAATAGAAATGGTAAAATTCCACCAATTGCTGGGGTTCAGTTTTCTCAGTCTTAAGAATGACAAATGTTCATATATGAGGGACCATAACCACAAGAAGGTTTTCAGACTTGCGTAGATATCGGTGTCTGCGCCTCATCAGAGCGATCGGATAACCCTGCAGGGGATATCCTGTCCTCTGATGACCTTTTGGGTGACGTCAGCAGTGATGCGACCTGCCCGATTGGCATTTAAAATTGTACCAGTTTTCTAGCGTCTGTGTCGGAAGCTGTTACATCAGATAGGACAGCACCGGTAGGTCCATAGGGGACAGAAGGGGTAAAAATAGAAAACTTGCAATGTCCTGAGAAATTACTTTCACGAGTCCACCTTCATACATGTGAAATGCAAAGGGTTCTTTTTTAAAAATGTATTTAAAGAACTGCTTTTATCAGCAGTTGACTGCTGTTCTGATTATGTCTTGTGTATGAGGTTTTCTTCCATGTCCCTCCATGCATTCTGAGATCTTTAGGACAAACACTTTGGGGGCATTGGATGAAAATAATGGCATCCATGGTCTGCAAAGCACTGCTTGCTGGTGCGGTCTTATGTTAATCTGACAATGCTTTACAGTGGTTGACAAATTTGGTGTCTAGAAGCCAGACAAAAATTTAGGAGCTAATTTCTTTTCCCTACAAATGTTATTTTCATATTACCCCCCTGGTCTGCAGTTAAAGGATGTTTAGCGGGGCAATACATCATAAAAAGTGTTCAGTGCTGCACCGCTTTGTACAGTACTGCCGTCAACCCTTTCATGATCGGGAGTATTTTACACTGTAAATGTTAAACCATTCTTACACACACACACACCATCTTATGCTTAGTAACTGTACAGTAACACGATACACACTAATGCCACGCTGTACATCAGTGTAACACACACCCAGCAGAGGCATGTGATGAACATAATGCCGGATTCACACTGGCCCGTTTTTACCCACTTGTGCTGCAAAGCTGGGAGCCGGGAAGTTGATTCTAGTCGCCATGGTGACCTGGTGCCCAGGGTGGGTCGAGCCCTGCTTTAATACGTATGTTTCCATTTAATGGTAAAGGAACCTCTCCTTAGATACAAATAGTTGCGAAGACACTATACAGGGATATGCAACAGCAGGTTTGCTGCTTGTCTTTGAGAACACATGGTATCTGATATTTTTTAGTTTTTTGATGGCTGAATTATAATGGAAAATAAAATAGATACACAATTCAAGATTTTCATAGCCCCTTGTGTCTGAAAATATAGACTTTATAAAAGACAGAAGGCAAGTATTATGCAATAGTCTTTCTTTACTACTGGGCAGCAGCAAGGGTTAACCAAACAATATATGTTGAGAAAAAAACAGAATCAAACATGCTAGGTATGCAGGTAATAACCAATCAGAGCTTATCAGAGGTAATATAACCGGTAACTTCCTTAGACGACGACTCTTTTGAGCTGCAGAAATTATAAAACATGTCCGATATAAGGAACTGAAGAAACGTTAAGTAATAGTAACTTGGGAAACTGTCAGGATGAGACCGAAGATGAGGACTCTGTGGAGATTTAAAGTGAAAAATATGAGAGAAAAAACAAAGCGAGGGTTAAATGGGTGGGATAAGACTTGCCTCCTGTCTTATAAAATCTATTTTATCTCGCGCCCCAGCCAGCTAGACTCGCATCAGATTCTATGGTAATATCTGGGAAGGATGCGAAGATAGTCTTCCTATTCCAGGATTGGACATGGTGAAGCCACCATAGGCGTTCTTCTTTGGTTTCTGGGTTCATAGAGATTTCGTCTGAATAACCTAAGCCTTTTCTCAAGTGTTGGGCCTTGAGGCGTTGAAGTGCTCGGTAATGCAGAGGCCGAGAGAAGGCCTACTACCCTGGAATAGATTTCCATCCAAATAGTTTTCAATTTCCGTGAGGGTAGGCTGAGAGTGGCATCCAGGGAGTTCACTAGGAAACCCAGGAACTCTATACCCTGAGAAGGGGTCAGAATAGATTTCTTGGAGTTTATAATGAATCCAAGATTGGACAACAAAGATAAGGTCCAATAGGTATGAGTGTGGATAGATTCTAGGGATTGAGACATGATCAAGATGTCGTCTAGATAGATGATTAGACGAACACCCTGGCTCCTGAGGAGGGCCACCACAGGTTTGAGAATTTTTGTAAAGCACCATGGTGCTGATGAGAGGCCAAAGGGAAGACAGGTGAACTGCCATCATTTCTGATTCCAAAGGAATTGGAGGTATTGTTGGTGAGAACGGTGTATAGGCACGGCTAGATACGCATCTTTGAGATCTATTTTTACGAGCCAATCGTTTATTAGTAAAAGATCTCTTAACAGATGGATGCCCTCCATCTTGAAATGTTGATAACGTATGAAATTGTTTAAATCTCTCAGATTTATTACAGGTCTGTTACCCCCTTCTCGTTTGTTTACGAGGAATAGATTGCTTACAAAACTGTGAGGGGAGAGAAAAGCTGGGATAATAGCTCTTTTTTTCTTCAAATCTAATATCTCCAGATTTATGAGATTGTGATGAATTTGGTCGAAGACCAAAGGTTTCGGGATTTGGGTTTGGATTGGAGTGGAAAGAAATTCTATCTTGTAACCATTGATGGCATCTAGAACCCATTTGTTTGAGGTAAATTGGGCCCAAACATGGGAAAAATGTGAGAGTCTGCCCCCCAAACTTTGTGTGGGAAGAAGGTAGAATAAACTGACTGGATCGGTGGGTAGCCATGTTGGCCTCTAGCCCTCCAAGGTCTTCCTCGGGAAAGGAAGAAAGGATTGGCTTGATATGAACAAGAGTATTGAATTCTGTCATATTGTGAAGAGCCTTGTTGGTGTTGTCTAGGTTGAAATTTGCGGCTGGGAAAGCAGCCCCTGCCTTTCCCAGCCCTGCCGAAAACCTTCGGGGTAAACACCTTTTTAAGTGATATTTCCCTATCTCCTTAATGAAGGGTTCTCCGAATAGTAAGTCTTCAGCAGAAGAGCCAGGTTCCTGGGTAGCCATTTTCATAAGGACTGATCTCCGCCGCTCACTATTCAGGGCGGAATTAACATTGCCGAAAAGGCATATAGATCTCTGAATCCAACCCCTAAGATTTTCAGTGTCAACCGGTGTACCGAATTGGCACGCTTCTTCGGCCCTATAGAAGATTTTGGCAAGTGGACCCAACAGGTCGAGAAGTCTTGACAAGCCTTAAAATACCTGTGCAGGCCTTTTTTGGGGTTCTTACCAGTTTTATTGAGGTACTGAATAATTATGGGGTCTAATTCAGGGGTAGTTGCAGCTTTATTAGGGATAGAAGGTCTTGGGCATTCCACCCGTAATTTGTTACTGGCTGACTTGTCAAGTGGCTTGTGCAGCCATAATTCCATGTACTGAGAAACATGAGTGGCTGGGATCCACTGAGAGGATCTCGGGTGTTTAATATTACCTGGGTCAAAAAGGGGGTTGCCTTTTTTGTCGAGGACCAAACCCTCTGTAGCGGTAGTAGCCGCCTGATCTTGTGGCTCCTGAGAGGAGACATTAAGAGGGGGTTCAACCTACAAATCTGATAGGAATTGTCACTATGGGACGTGTCAAATGAGTCTGGTTTACCCCTGTAAGGAGTTTTCCGAGCCCGTTTTGATATGTCGTCCTCTCGGGCTGAGGGTATGTGGTGTCTTTTGGAT
>VKOC01005360.1:0-16773 GCA_009364415.1 Spea multiplicata | reverse complement strand
ATGTACTGGCTGACTTGGCATGATAGGAGTGTGATTGCTAACAGTAGTCACAGTCCCATCATGCCTAGGTTTCAGCACTTACACATCCATCCAGTAAATGCTGGAACCTAGGCATTATGGGACTGTGATTGCTGTTAGCAATCACACTCCTATCATGCCAAGTCAGCCAGTACATGCTGAAACCTGGCCAGCTGCCCCCTTGTGTAGTGATGCTGCCAGCAGTATGGGGTCTGCACTTACAGCCACCCTGTACCAGCATGTACTGGCTGACTTGGCATGATAGGAGTGTGATTGCTGTTAGCAATCACACCCCTATCATGCCAAGTCATATTGCTAATTTTGTCCAATTGTGTGTTACCTACTTTTATTAAAAATGTGAGTTTTTATTATTTTTAAAGGTGGGGGTCATTTTCGGTTTTGGCTAAGTGAACCCTGAATGTTTTGGTCCAGAATTTTCATTTTAGTTCATCCCTAGAATAAATCTAGGGAATCCTGAATTTGTAGTCACAAAACTTTCTAGGCCCAGAAATCAGTGAGAGGAAAAGTAAAGGTTTTGTGTCATTTTTACTTTATTTTAATCTGCATATTCTATTAAAGGCCATATTTTTTGTCACAGTGAAAAATGAGTGCGGCCCGCGCACGTATACAATTCTGATGAAGTGGCCCACTGCAGAAAAAACTTGGACACCCCTGGATTATGCCCTTTGTACATGCGCCCCTTTTTCTTTGATTTTTTACAGATATGATTCAATATGTAAATTGAATTTGTTGAAAAAAAATTGTTGGGTAAAAATCATGTTTTTTTTGGGGGGGTGCGTGGCCCTTAACAGATTCTCGCACCCGGGCCCTGAGGCGTCTAGTTACGCCCCTGCTTTATTAGATTGAGTTTCCGTGTTATATGTGGCAGAGGATGGAGGGACATTTGGCCTTACCTGCTCCTTAAGCCAGAGGGAACCTGTCCTCCCTTGAGTTTAGGTATCTGTCAAATAGCGCTGTGCTGTGATAACCGAATCATTGTTTTTGACTAAAAAGGTAAGCCAGCCAATTAACAAAGTGGCATAAAATGTAAGCATTATTATCTCAAAGTGGGAGGTGTTAATGTAACTTTACAAATCTCTGGTCAGTTCTTACATATTGTATTGTTTATTTGTTTTGAAGATTGCTTGTCTAGTGCCTGGCTGTACTATTAAATTAATATGTTAAGCGTATGAAAAAATTGTGATTTTAGGTTACATGATGAAGGGAATTCAATACAGGTATTGTATATACCAGTATAATATTGTTGAATATTAGCTTTAAATTTCACTTTTTTCCCTTGCAACTGCATGGGCACAAAAATCAGACAACTGAGGGACAATACGCTAAGGCTCCTGAGCTGTAGCTTATTCTAAATATAACTGCTTTTAGGTAAACAATGCAGTACTTTAATATGCATTCTTCATAGTAGTAGGGCTTTACATATTGTAGAATGTGGTAACAGCGGAAAATGATATGGTGACCCCTAGTGTTAACTATTAATATAACAATCAGACACAATAGAATAATCACATTGAGTATAATATAAACTACATTTAAGGAAAGTTGTATTGAAGAATTGTATTTAGTCTTAGATTAATTACATTTTTCACTTTGCATCGATAAGTCACACATGCCAATTTAAATGTTATTTATCCTCTAAATGTTAACTGCCACCCGTTTTCATAGTTGAATAACCTGCAAGTCTAGTAATTTCAATAAAAATATGTTCTCTCTGTTGTTCATGACAATGAGAATGTCTCTGCCATACCTATTCTATACACACCACTCCTGCATCTGTGCAGTCTATTGTACAGATAACTATTTTGCTTTTGAGATGTTATACACTTTTTATATTGTCTTCAGATTTATTATTACTGCCTTTTTGTAGAAAATCACAAAACAATCATTTCAGGCTATAATGACAAGAACCAAGTCTGGTTCCTGAACATTACTGACCACAGCCAACTTCTGTTCACACGACCTGTGTGGCCAATGCCATATACAGGACCAGTAACCATAAACTGGAACAAGCAGGTATTAATAGTGAAGATTTTAAACAAGGTTAAACGCTCCAGGTGACAGCCTTCAATCTCCAGGCAGAGGAATGCCATTTGTCTCCACCCATTGCCACCAAGGTTATGACTCATAAAAGTCTAACTGGGGCTAGCTGTTGAACTAGTCCTGGTGCCTTGTAACACACACCCTTCCTGCTTCTGGCAGCCATCTCTGTTCTTGAGCATGCTGGTGCCACATTTATCCTTGACACTCATAAGAGAGCTGAAAAGTGTGTCGCTGGATTTGAAACAAAATAGGCCCTGGCATTAAAAGTCCACAGGTTAAATGAACAGTTTTTTAATGCATGTTGGAGCCCATTTTGCAACAGACCTCTTACTTAATAGTCTGATGTTTTACACCGCTATGGTTTCTGCAGATTGGAAAGGATTGCAAAGGGGTTCTTTAAGGCCAAAACTATTCCATGACAGGGTTGGAATGGTTAACAGGAGGAAAAGCAGGTATACTTCATCCTCGTCAATGTCCCCACCTAGGTTCAGGGAGACATTCACAAGAGCCACCACAAAGTTTGACACCCTCTTTCCGGATGGTAGGCGAGTCAGTGAGCTGGGGCCCATTCATTACACATCCCCAGCAGGCAACCAATTTTGGCAGACACTGATTCTTTCCTGTCTTGAAGTTTTGTTCTAAGACCCACAGTTCAACTAGACAAGTTTTTTTCCAGATTCTCATGGGGGCAATCAGTCCAGGCGCAGGAATAGGGATAGTGAGCACAGAAGTGCTCTGGGGTGGAACAGCGGAGTTGCATCCTGATCCTCTGTGGCATTGTTGAGAGGTTTCTCTGTCCCCAAATCGTAACCGCAGTTGTTAGTCGCCCTCCCTCATCTGAGCAGGAGAGAGTTTCATGCTAGAACGTGGAAGCTGCTCCACAGATTTCTTAAGCGGCTGCGCAGGATCACACGGCCCTGAACACTGTCTGGAGGAATAATACAGGGGATTTTGCAGATGATACTTAACTGGAGGGACAATACATGGGGTAGTGGGGACACGGCAGGGGCAGAAGGGGCAATACAGGGCCTGGGAGGGACAGCTCAGAGGCTAGGGTGAGGCACGGCTGTATAATGTTTCTACAAGAAAAGAAGGAACTCTAGTCCTTTAATTCTCAAGGGGCAGATGGGTCCCTGTGAACTTGCTCCTAAGAGATTTGGTGGGTTTGGGGACTGTTTATCCCTTGCTTTATTCTTGACTTTCCTGCTCTCTCCTCCCTTGACATTTTTTAAAATGTTATATCAAAGTACATATCCACAGCTGAGCATATTTCATAATCTGTGTACCACGCAGATGTTTTTCCCAGTGGCTAATCATGAAAAAAAAACAAAGTAAGACATCGTGCAAACATCTTTATTTATTTTCTCTTTTTTCCTTACCAATATTCAAAGAGGGCTTAAACATTGAGCCAAGTAATTAGACCTGTGAACTTGTCATATGTGATGGGGAAATTGTTTCATAAGCGATAACATTCAGGAAAATATTTTGTCCAATTACATCATCAGTAAGAATCAACCCGGTTTTCTAAAGGAGAGAATGTGTCAGACTAACTTAATTGGATCCTATGAAGAGGTAAGCAATAGCATTGGCCAGGGTCTTACAGATGTGATTTATGCTAATGCATTTGAATAGTGAGCAGTCCCTCACTAAACTAAGGCATAATAGACCCTCTGCATAGGTTCTAGCTCATCTGTCCCTATTTACACACCCTTGCAACTGGAAGGGTCCCTCAAGGCTATAGGGTTGACGTAGGTCTGTCTCATCACAACCATGTCTGGTCTTTAGAAAATAAACTGGGCAGATACAGATCCAACTGGGCAGTAAACTAAATAGAATATCAAAATACGCATGTTTCTTTGTAGCCATTGCTACGGTTTGGTCAGAGAATCATCCGTGTCCTCTGTTGTTTAACCCTATAATGACCAATGACGTCCCAGGCATGTCACTGGACAAAAGGGTCAGTTAACGACCCATGACATACCTGGGATAATATCATATCCCTCTATCATTATAAATGAGGTCATTCATTCAAACTTGAACATTTTTTACCTCAAGCAATGAAAAGGTTTCTTGACAGTAAGAACAATAAAGATGTGGAAGTCTCTACCCACAGACATTATGTTATCAAATTCAAATAGATGGTGTATATGACTTTTAGCAAAGAATTATATAGGGGGGTGTAATAGGTTATAAGGACAGGGCATTATGCTCTGCAGAATGATCTCTGCATAGATGACAGAAAGAAAAAAAAGTTACAAATAGATCTCCAAAAACAAATATGGCTGCCGAGAACTCATACGACAGTAACGTCCCTTAAGCGTTATGTAGTTTTCATTGGGAGCCACAAAGGCCCTCAAAGTCCAATCGCCTTTACTAATTCCATGTGCAGTTGGGACTACGTTTCCCGTGATCCTTTGTGACTGCCTCGCCCCTTGACGCATGCGCAGCGCAGGTAGACCTTGGCGTTGAGAAGAGACTACAACCCACGGAGGCAAAATGCAAAGCTGGAACCGAGTATACTGCGTCTTAAGTAAGGTAAAGAAAACCCAAACGCTCAACGAGCAAAGTGTGGCTGCTAAAGAAAGGCTGAGCCGAGTTGGCTGCAGACGCGGCATGGATCTTCGGAGCTGCCTTGAAGGTGTCAGCGCAAATGACAGCTGAGGCCTACACTGAGCTCTCTCATTACTCTCCGCTCCTGCCGACACCGAATAAACTCTTGACCTTCAGCGTATCTCCCATATCGCGCTGAGCTCACGGCTTATGTAGGGCGCTAACCCTATGATGTCAAAGTTTTCAGAGGTGGTGATTGCGGACAGTAACCGTATTCCCTGCGTGTCCGAAAACAGTCACGTTGGTGGTGACCTCACAGGTTCATACTGGCAGTAATATTGGTTGTGTAGATTGTCTCCAGATCTCACCTTTCCTTCCTTCCTTCCTTGCATAAGCAAGGTAACACACACACACACACACACACGTTAATGCGACAAGGGCAATTATTAATGTCACCCCCTATGGATTTGGTGCAAAGCAGCCAACCAGAATTCTGTTCTGTTACATATGTTACTTATTATGATACTCTATATGTACGTGATTGTCAAGTTAGATGGGCCAAGATTTACAAACTGATGCCTGATTCTCTGCCGCTCATACCGTGGCCGTTACTTATTTATATGACATTTAGTGTAGTAGATAAGTGGGACAGCCTCCTGGCAGAAGTTGTAGAGGCTGCATGCATCCTGAATGTAAGACGAGACTAAGGACTGACTATGCTCTGAGTATATAAATCAGGGAAAACGGGCAGACTAGACGGGGCAAATAGTTTTGGTCCGCACAGAGGGGTTTTTCTTTGCTATTCTACGACGCAGACCTACAGTGCCTCGCGTTTGCAACTCTTTATTCATCGTTGATGCAGAGGAAGTGAAGTATTTATGATAGAAAAAGCAAGCGTTAAGAACCAACATCAGCTACTATAGAATTGATGAATGACTTTGCTAGCTATAGCTTTGGGTCTCAGGATCAGGTTGTATTTTATGAAAGGCTGGGTCTTTAGGACATATCCCAAAGTAGTTTGCTATGGACACGGTCGTTGTCTCTATGCCCTTGGCAAGTTTTTCGGAGGCTCCGAGTACGGAAAGGTTGAGTCTGGCCTGGTTCCTGTGTTTTTGCCGCAGCAGCTGCAGTGTAAGAGATAAGACGTCTTCGGGATACTTCGCAAAGTCTCGACATTGGCAGAAGGGTTTCGTTACAAAGCTTGGAATGGTTATTCTTGAATTGTTGGTGACGTCTATTATCAATAACATAAGTTATGCAGGGTAAAGGTGATGGAAAACCCTTCAACTTAAAATTTATTATCAATAAATACATTTTTTCTGTTTTACACGTGTAGAAAAACCAATTCAGCCGAGTCCAGCATGGGTTGCAGAGATTATGTTCAGTGCCATTAAGAACCTACTCGGACAAGCCACGTAAGTTGTTTGTTTGTTTTTTTTTAGTCTAGAAAACTGTAAATGCAAGATTTGGAGAAAGTGGGCAGTTCTCTTTAAATAAGTAAGCTAAGTAATGTACATTTATTTCTGTCTTGTCTCGAGAAGTGGAGGCTGACGTCACGGTCATTGGCTCTGGACCTGGTGGTTATGTTGCTGCTATTAAAGCTGCCCAGCTGGGCTTCCAGGTACGTTCCATGGGGGAATATGGAGTGTGATTTGGATGTTCTTCTCGAGTGCGTGTGTTTGAACTGATCGCTTTGAAATGAATGCCATCTAAAATTGATTGTGATTTTCTATCCGTGTTTTTCAGACAGTCTGTGTCGAAAAAAATGAAACCCTTGGTGGCACCTGTTTGAATGTTGGCTGCATTCCTTCTAAGGTATATTTATTTGAATCGTTTGCCATGCATAGACCAGATCTTCTTACGTTCCAGACATATTTTTCACAAAACAGCAATTTTTTTTTCTTCATAACTGAATAAACTGTGAAATGTGTGAAAATGTGTCTTAATATTGGGGGGGGGGATGTAAGAACTAAACCAAAGAAGCATATTCAAGTTTTGTTGAGCTATTCTGATTATTTAATTCCTTTTTTATCTGTACTTTATGTCGGGTAAAATAAACGCTTTACTTTCAGGCCTTGCTGAACAACTCTCATCTGTACCATTTAGCCCACGGAAAAGATTTTGCAAGCAGAGGAATTGAAGGTGAAGTCCAATTTAAGTCATTAAAATCCAACTTTACGTTAATTGAATTTTAACTCTTGCTATGTTATGATCTGATGGTTTTTTTTAAATGCGTTTAACATGTGCTCCTGCAGAGTTATTGAAATAACCCATTTGTGCCATCACAACATGTTATGCCACCCTGAAGAAAGCTAGTTTTAACCCTTTATAGTCCACAATCACCGCTAATTGCAGCCGTGATTGGCAGCAGCACTACTGCCGCTGGCTGCCCTGAGACTCAGTCAGACGTGCAATATCCAATAGGAAGCATTTCCTTGCATGTGATTGCTCAAGGAGCCAATCGCATGCATGTTGCCAAGGGCAATGTCTCTGATCATGAGGTAGAAAGAATGCTGTAATAGTGAGTTCGGGATTGTTGAATTTTATTTTTGCTGATGGATTCCTTTTTTTACTGCTACTTTTTTAAACTAAATCTGAATGTGAATGCACCTCCAGTTCCAGTTTTAACCTCACTACGTCCAAAGAACAAAGTGTGTGTGCGCATATATATATATTTATATATATATATATTTTATATATATACTGAACAATTTTCACTTTCGGATATAAAACTTTACCAGTGTAATGACATTATACATTATACACACTATATTATATATATATATATATATATATATATATATATAATATAGTGTGTGTATAATGTCATTTGCACTGGCTATGTATAGTTTTTATATACGGAAAAGTGAAAATTGGTGTTAGTGTCTTTATTTTAGTTATTTATATACGTATGGTTTCAAAAAAGCCCTTGTTCTGAGAAAAAAACGAAACAATGTATGGTAAAACTAAGTGGGAGAGGAGGAACCTGTGTACTTAAATGTTTGAATATATGTTTTCCTCTTTTGGAAGAACACATTTAACTGACACAGGGTTTTCTACGCAGTCTTCTTCCTCCATGATCTGAAATTTCTTGCCACTGATTAGCGGCTTAGGATGTCAGTCAGTGCCACTAAAGTACTTCTAATGAATTCTACGGGAGTATTCCTGTCACTGACTGCTCAAGCAGCGAATCAGTGGCATTAAAGTGCGCCCATTAAAAACAATGGGGTACTTTTGTGCACTGGAGTCTAAACATACCCCTGCATGCAGCATTCAGCAGCGCCAACACTGGATCTGATAGGAGGTGAGTACGTCGTGTGTGCGGGGCAATGCATTTTGCCAAATACATCTTCTGTAGGGCATTTAGCTAGGTTGTGGGGGAAGGGGCAAATGCATTTGTGGGGAATTTTGCAGAATCGCCATGCATTTGCAGAATGAACTACATGAAAATTTAAAGGAAGCACATACATATCATGCATTTAAAGGCGTATGATGGCTGAAGTGTCCTACACTTTAATGCATCTGATACCTGAGAGGTCCCTTTAAATTTGCATGAGGTGTTTCTCCAGAGTCTTGTTTGTCTGCCCCCCAGCAGTTTTCCATGTGGAAGATGTGTTCGGCAGCTCCAGTAGTGGCTCCCCAAATGAGATGGGAACATTGACTTTGCCTGTCACACTGCCTCCTTCTTTCTTGCATTGATCTTAAGGTATTAGTTTCACTACGGAAGAGAGAGATTTTCAAAGTTAAATGGGCATGTCAGCCATCATATAAACTTTAATGCATATGAGTCAATATATCATTTTTGTGGGTAACCTAAACGTGAAGAAATGATTGTCGAACAAACATAATATAATAAATATTAATATAATAAAAAGGTGTAGGGGACAATCTACCCTCAATCAAGAAGAGGTAAAGTGGTGTTTAATCCTAATGGGTTTTTTTTTTAAACATAGTTTAATAATACCAGAAATTAATTTTAATACTGTTTTCTGTGGTTTTTCCCCTTCTTAGTGACTGGTATAAGTTTGAACCTTGACAAGATGATGGAGCAGAAAAGTGGAGCTGTGAAGTCCCTTACGAGTGGTATTGCTCACTTATTTAAACAGAACAAGGTTAGATGCATTGTTCTGATTTTTTAATTTTTTGCACATGAACATATATATATTAATTTATACACAATCCGCACCTGTAGACCTTTTGTTTTGGCATGTCCACGGAAACCCCATTTATAATAAATATACAAAAAAAAATATATACAATGATTTTTAGTTGTATGCAATATATTTTCTGACGTTCTAAGCTTCTTGTTATAGGTAGTACATGTTCAAGGTTTTGGAAAGATCACAGGTAAAAACCAAGTAACAGCATCTAAAGCTGATGGAAGCACACAAGTCATCAACACAAAGAACATTCTCGTAGCTACAGGCTCAGAAGTTGCTCCTTTCCCAGGAATTGAGGTATTGTAAATTAGTCTTTTTAAATAACCCATTGTGTGATATTCATGAAAATCAAATGGAACTCTTAAGCTACTTTACACACACTGCCTACTATGACAGTGCCAACTACTTAATTATAGGATAATGTCCCTGTTTATATTCGATATATTAACCCCTTAATGACAAAGCCCGTACATGTACAGGCTCAAAATGCATTGTTTTCAATGGGTTTAGGGACCGCCCATTTTCCTTAAGGGGTTAACTAGGGAAGGGTATAGAGGCAAAAGCAGAACCCCAAAATCCTACCTTTTCCCATTATTTTTCCATCATAAAATTAAAATTAAAAATTACAAAACAATTTTCTGAAAAGCTCCCACACCTTAGTAAATGTTTCCCAAAGATGTGGTTGTGCATACATGTAGATTGCCCACAGAGCTCATGTAGGCAACAGTACACAATATAACACATAAGGTTAAACTCCATAATCATGCTAAAACATAAAATTGGAAGAAAATAACAAATGTCCATGCATTTATGTAGGTTTTGGCTGTCTATTTTATATTGGGCAATAAATAAATGTATTTTAAAAATAAATGGTCTTCCCTGCGTTATCGAAAAGGTTCCACCACAATTGATGATATATGTGGTTGGCTCCCGGGGTCTACTTTGCCAACCACGTATTGCTGTCCTGTCCTCAGAATTTCATTTTGCATTTTAATGCATGCATTTTGCATGGACTCCATTGCATTTTACTGAATACATTGTTGAGTTATTGGAGTTAGGAAATGAGACCTCTGTCTCGTTTTCCTGAACCTCTGGCTGCCTTTACTGAAACGTGTATGCAGATTGACTGTTGCTACAATTTTTTTTTTTAAAATAGGAAATATTAATAATATACTAATATACATATATATATATATATTTTAAATGAAATAAACAAAGTCTGTAATTTTAATTTAGCATTGTTTTCACTGAACAATTTAAGTGTTATATTAGCTGTATAGTAATTTGTAATTGTGCTTTTTATTAGTTAACCCAAATATCAGGTCTGTGACTAGATACCAATTAAGATTTGATTTATAGTTTCCTTTTTTGAAATATGGGCTTGCAATGTATAAATCAATTCTGATCCGTTACAGATTGATGAAGATACCGTTGTTTCTTCTACTGGCGCTCTGTCTCTGAAGAAAGTGCCAGAGAAGATGGTAGTCATTGGTGCTGGTGTAATTGGAGTGGAACTGGTAAATACTGGAAACACTATGTCTTGTTTCATGTTTATGTGTGTAATCTGGCTTACAGTGCTTACAAATTGGGATGATAAAATATATACTGTATATTCCGGCGTATAAGACGACAGGGCGTATAAGACGACCCCCAACTTTTCCAGTTAAAATATAACTTTTGTGCTATACTCGCCATATAAGACTACCCCTCTACCCAGTATACAGCAACCAGCCAATCACGGCAAGCGATGTACCTTACCGGTGATTGGCTGGTTGTTATACAGACATATACATTCACTGCCCTTACACACACACACATATATATCTCTACACATACTAACATATGCCTGTCTATACATACACATTTATACACTGCCCTCACCACACACCCCTGCTTTTACACACACTATTATATATATATATATATATATATATATATATATATATAGTGTGTTCTTACACACACCTGACCATACACTGCACTCACACCCCTTTCCATCCAGTTGTGGGAGCGCGAGGTCTGTCATTTCAGACCTCTGCTTTACTGCTCCCTCATCACTATGCGCCGGCAATTGATGCCGAGCGCCGGGACATGACGTCATCCCCACGCTCGGCATCAATAGCCGGCACGTAGTGATTAGGGAGCAGGGAAGCCGAGGTCTGAAGTGCCAGACCTCGAGCTCCCTAATGTTGGGCCAGTTAGAGCGAGGTCGTGATCTCCCCAACCAGCCCTGCTCATCGGACGTCCTGCTCATCGGGGCTAGTTGGGGAGATCACGATCTTGCACCTGCCTCAGCGGGGCCCTGAAGACCGGCCCAGGGGAGGCGGCTTCTCCGCTCGCCCCTCCCCTAGAGATTTGTGGCTTTGTGGGGAATCTCCGGCTCGGTAAGTATACCTGCCGTATAAGACGACCCCCGACTTTTGAGAAGATTTTCTCGGGTTGAAAAGTCGTCTTATACGCTGGAATATACGGTATATATTTTTTCTCACTCTAGGATTTTATAGGCATGCTTAACAGTATATGAACCTTAACACAATGCTCCTCGCAAAGATGATCTATTATACAGGGCCGGCCCAAGACACTGTGCTGCCTGGGTCCGAGAATTAAATGCTACCCCCTACCACCATGCCTGCATATCGTGATTGACTCACAAGCTCTCACTCACTCTCTCTGTCTTTCTACCTTCTCTGACTGCTTCCGTGTCTCCATTCCATTGTGTTCTTCCCTTGTCCGCTTCTCCTCATATCTTCTTTGTCTGCTTCTCCTTGAACCTAGCCTCCCGGGTCCTATATCGTCCCCTCCAGGTAACTCACATACACGCTGGCACACATTTTTACACAAACACACATACTCCCTCGCTCGCACTCTTATATGTATACATCCATGTTCATACGAATCAAATCATGCTCATGCTCACGCTCACACACAAACCCTGGTAACTCACATACACATTGCCCCCTTTTTACACACAGACTTGCGTATATACTCCCTGTAACACACACCTTCATGGTCAACATTTACACATACATGCTCGTACACATTTGTGTGCAAAAACATACATCCATCCATGCATGCATACTCCCTCACTTATCCAGTTTTCCTTAACTGCAGCTTTGCCTCCAGCTGTGAGCAGCCTTAGGTTTAACTGCAGGGTCACTTAACCATGCCTTATGTGAGCCCCTCTATGTTCCTAGTTCCCCCGGATTATGCCTCTGCTCCTGGTGCACTTCCACAAAAGGGTTGAACTTCCAGGCACCTCCTCTTCCCTGATTTGGAGGGACGGGGAGAGGCTGTCTCCGTGGCTCTGCCCTTTTGCACAAGTGCATGAGAGGCCAGGATAATGGAGAAAGAGAGGTGCAGAAATGCTTCTCTTTCTCCACAATTCTATTCAGAAGGAAAGCTATATAATATTTTGATTTTTAATAATTGTAAAAAAAAATTTAGTAGTACTTTTGCTCTTGATCACACTTCTTCACTTGCTGCTTTTAGGGCTCTGTGTGGCAAAGATTGGGAGCAGATGTTACAGCAGTCGAATTTTTGGGCCATGTTGGTGGTTTGGGAATTGACATGGAAATTTCCAAGAATTTCCACCGTATCCTTCAAAAACAGGGTCTGAAGTTCAAACTGAACACAAAGGTTACTGGTGCAACCAAGAGACCCGATGGAAAAATTGATGTTTCGTAAGTATGAGTCCGGTGATTATTGGAGAAATGTTGCTGCAAAAGAGATACACTCTGATCTCCCTATTTTAATATTAATGAGAAAAGCATTCGAGGAATAAGAGAAATACTCAAAAAGTAGTGTGTGAGAAGTAGTATTTGCCATGTACTAGTTTACATATACATAATGTATATTAAGTATACAGCTGAAATCAGGATAAGTGGACACAGTAATATGTTTAGTTTAAAGCAGCTGGTTATGTCTGTGTGTTCCTCGGGGCAATTACTCTATTATTAAACCTGTGCTATATGTGGTCCACAGTATTGAAGCTGCAGCTGGAGGTAAAGCGGAAGTAGTCAGTTGTGACGTTTTGCTTGTGTGTATTGGCCGTCGCCCCTTTACCCAGAACCTTGGCTTGCAAGAACTGGGAATTGAACTGGACAACAGGGGAAGAATACCAATCAACAGTAGATTTCAGACAAAAATCCCAAAGTAGGTATTGCATTTGATTTTGTTTAATTTATGTTTGAATTATTTAATCCTCTGATTTAGGAAACTTCCTTTCTTGAACAGAATTGGTCATTTTTGCGTTGGCTAAAAACAGTATCACTTATTTCTGTGTCTAGAATGTGTTTACAATCAATGTCCTAAAGACAAGGCAATATTGGGATGTTCTACAGAGCTTCTAAGAATATGTGGATGTCCAAATTGAGACCTAATCTTTAAGTTATAGGTTTATGATATACTCTCACATGATCTTTCATTTAATAATAGCATTTATGCGATCGGAGATGTGGTGGCAGGACCAATGTTGGCTCATAAAGCAGAAGACGAAGGCATCATCTGTGTTGAAGGGATGGCTGGAGGAGCAGTTCATATTGACTACAACTGTGTGCCTTCTGTGATTTATACACACCCGGAAGTGGCTTGGATTGGCAAGTCTGAAGAACAGCTGAAAGAAGAGGTGCTTGTAAACCCAAAAAAACAACAAATATCTTTTTTTATTTTTACTCTAGATATCGCATTGATTTACCTTTACTAAGTAGCATGTAAACGACATATTCTCAAAATGTATTAGTAAGGCGTGTCTAACAGTAAAATTTCTACATCATGTGAGACAAGCCAGGATTCGGTACTTTAGTTTTCAACTTTGGTGTACACTGATGAAAATATTTTATGATTTTAGCATTACACTGCTGGTTTTAAGAGCATTAAATAAGCATTGTTTCCTTTTTATTTATTTATTTATTTATATGTTTTATAGGGTGTTGAGTACAAAGTTGGGAAGTTTCCTTTTGCTGCCAACAGCAGAGCCAAGACAAATGCAGACACAGATGGCTTGGTGAAGATTCTTAGTCATAAATCTACAGACAGGATGCTTGGAGCTCATATACTTGGAACGGTATGTTTACCTGACCTATTTATTAAACATTAGATAATAGTTATTTATGCTGTTGAAATCTAGCATTGTGTTACTATTTTACTCAGTGCTTCTATAACTTGTCTTGGGACACTGCTTGCAGGGTGCTGGAGAGATGATTAATGAAGCAGCTCTTGCCATGGAATATGGAGCATCTTGTGAAGATGTAGCCAGAGTGTGCCATGCTCATCCTGTAAGTACTGAACACTGTTTACGGACTTTTAATCGACATTTGTATGTTCTTGCATTACTCACACCTTTCTCTCCTCAATCTCCACAGACTGTATCAGAAGCCTTCAGGGAAGCTAACCTGGCTGCATCATTTGGCAAAGCCATTAATTTTTAACTGGTTACAAAAAGCACCGTGTGTACATAGGTTTCTCATGAGAATTGATCGACCATGATCTGACAATAGTCTTGGACAACTTTTTTTGACTGAATTCAGTGGACTCTTCTATTGTGAAAACCAGTTATTTAACATTCTGGAGTGCACAAAAGCTGCAAATTTGCAAACCAAACTTTTCGAAAGCTGTTTAGACACATTTATTCTAGTACCATGCCATGAAAATGAATGTGTTAATATAATACTACATTATATATTACAGTACAGTACAATTCCAGTCTTATAAAAGAAGAATGTAGGTATCCTCACATTGTTGGTCCCTCCCTATGCATAAAATCTGGAAGTCGTCTGTGTGAATATGTAATCCGTTGACCATAACCTCTGCATTGATCTTTTAATGCCCGTCGGTACAGATTCCATCCAGGTCAATTTAATGTCAAGCCATGTTTGCAAAATACAGCAAAAATAAAAAAAAATCTGAAGAATTCCCTTTGCCTTATAATTTTGTAAAACAACCCAGCGGTTTTGTGTTGGCCAGTTGTGGCTGCTGGCATTTTAAATGTGATGGGCACATTTAAAGCCAGATGACTGATGTTTTATTCTTTGCATTTAGATCTAACGTAAAACCAGTGGTGGCAGGGCAGATAATTGCATTGTGACCTTCTTTGGTGTAGGCGGTATGAAGCCCTACCCTTACTGTACTACAATAGTAGCTGTACACTGCTATGCTATATTAAACAATTTATTTACCGTATACAACCGTGTTATTTAAATAACTATAAATTATTTTAGGCATAACTTGTTTTGTCTCCTCTCATGGCATCTGTCTCGTGGAAGCTCTCTGCTGTATACTCCAGATCTTTCGTTAAATATTGCCGAAAGGAATACCGGTAGTAGTGTCCGAAATATGGCAGGTGTCCCGACACCTTTATATGTTTGAGAACGATTTGCGTTTTTACATTAGGTATCAAATTTTGATGACCCTTCAAAATATCAGTGCTATCAATCTAGCAAAAATATAAAAACAATAGCTCACAGAAAACTTTCTCCAAGATCAAAAAGCACTTTATTGGTTTGGAATTTTATTGAATTCAATTGCAGAAATCAAATATGTTGTATGCAACCCACGGGTAACTCCTTTCTCGATGTTCACATGTTACTAAAACAGTATTCTTGCTTTCAAATGTGTAGTAGCACTAGTGAGAGATTGATTTAATCCACTTTTATTTATCTACTTGCCTATTTAAAGTGGCAGCCTAATTTTTTCACCAACTCTTAAAAATGCATATTAAAGTGCACCATGGGCACTTTAATATATATTCTTCCAAAACTAAATAAAGCATTTACCTGACACAGAAATTGCAGTGCTGAAGCAGCAGTCCTTTTCCTCCAGGGTCTGACTATTGAAGCCACCAATTGGCCGCTTGAAGCAGAAGACGGCTGTATAGCACAACCTGATGGTGGTCTATGAGAGAGCAAAACGTCTTCAAGGTTTCCAAATAACTGCGGTGTCAAGCTTGTGCAATTGGTGTATCCAGGTCCCAGGTGGAAACTGGCATTGTAGTGGGAGTTAAATGTATTTTTGTTATCCTTGTACACCTCTGTATTACAGCAATGCACTGTGCAAAACTGCTTAAATAGCAAGAACCTGACTGCTGCTGATGGTTCCCAGAATAAGGAAGAATAGTTTGCCTGGAATTATGGCAAATAAAAATGAATGAAATGCCATTGAGTTCCTGGGTTTTTGGTTCATCTATGGGAGCCCATAAGCAGAGACCATGTTTGTATAAAAGTTTTTATGCAGACATAAAACTGCTCTTCTCGTCACTTTTGGAGGTGTTTTACTGGGGATATGGAGGTTTCAACCACTTAGCTTTAAAACGAAATGTTAAATGGGATGCGTTTTAGGTACTATGTAGAAATAAATGGTTGGCCACAAATATGCTCCCATCTACTGGTGAAAGAGAATGAAGAAACAGTCATAAAAGGGAATGACAGAAGTAAAGGGAGGAGGTAAGAAGAGAGGCAGAATAAAGAGAAGAGGAGGGAAAGAACAGAGGAAGCGGAGAATAGTGAGAGTAGAGAAGGATAGAAAGACACGGGGAAGTGTAAGGGTGCAAAGAGAGGTGTAACATGACTGCAAAGTTCATTGGGATGGCAAAATAGTGCTGGTCAAATATGAAGTATGGCATATACACAATCACAGCCAGAAAGGAATTAGTATTGCATTTTGCTAAGAGTACTCTCACTAGTAAGTATTTTGGTACATGATAACTAATGAGGAATTTGACACTTTTTCACAAGATGACCGCTGCAATCAATCTCCATGTTTTTTATTTTCTATACAACTTCTTCATGATACGTTAGAAGTAGACTTGTGTGCTGACCAAGTCTTCCGTCTTTGGAGTGAAAAATAAATCTTTGTATTCTACAAACATTCGCTCGTTTCTGTGTTCGTTTCGGGCAAATATTTCTTAACTTGCAATTAACTTTCTGTATGAATACATTTAACTATTCGATTTTACTTATCCAGAGGTAAAACGCCCTCCTGAATTTGTAGT